>PVHY01014611.1:16354-38222 GCA_004024945.1 Uropsilus gracilis | reverse complement strand
AAAAAAAAAAAAGAATGGCAAATCAGAAGTCGTGTCTTCTCCTGCTCCAACAATGACCAGATATTATTCTTTCCTTGTTCTTAGTCCATATTCAACCTTCTTTTCTTCCAAACTGGGAAGGAAAAGTGCCCCCTCTTTGAAATCCAACTGGCCAGTATCTACATCCCCAGTACCCTGTTCCCCATCACTTTTTGAACTTGATCAAATCTTCACCCCACACCTCATTACTAAAAACTCTGAGTCCCTCTGTATATTATAACCAATATGGGGAGAAGGGCAGGGCTTGCCTTTCCCTACAAAATCTTCTATGTGCCTATGATCTCTAAAATTTGGCTTGATTTTTTTCTACCATTAATACCTCTACATGAGCCGGGCACGGTGGCTCGTGCTTGTAAGCTTCAGCCTATGAAGCGGCAGGGGCTAGGGATCGCGGTTCGAGTCCCACCTGGGGCCCGTATAGTAAGACCTAGTTCCAAAAAATAGCTGGGTATGGTGGCGCATGCCTGTAATCCCAGCTACCTGGGAAGCTGAGGCTGGGGATTGCTTGAGTCTGTGGTACCCTGGGCAACGAGAGCCTGCGGTTCCATGGGCAAAAATAGCAAGACCCAGTTTCCAAAAAAAAAAAAATACCTCTACATGACATTTTCCCAGATAACTAATCATTGATTTTTTTTTAAAAAATTATAATTTCAGGTATACAAAAGTATTTAATGTAAAAACACTCTATGTACCACTCATGGTTTTAGAAGTAATACATCACAGATTTGAAGTTCCTGTGAACCCCTCCCTAGTCTCCTTTCTCTGTTTCTCTCCAGAGGTAGCAGCTATTCTGATTTTGTTGATAATCACTCTTGTACATGTTTTTCTATTTTGATTGCCTGTGGATGTATATGTAAATGAAACATACAATTGTTTCATTCAAATACAATTTGAATTTTTTTTAATAAAAGTGGTTTGACTTAATAAAAGTGGTAGATTTCTGCAGTTGTTGTTTTGACATTTTTTTTAATATCCACCTATATTGATACACATTGCTCTTGTTCACTGCTCCCTAGTATTCCCTTGTACACCAAGGTATTCTAGTGGTGGACATTTCCGTGTTGCTAATGTCTTGCTTCCCCAGGGAGATATGGGCATTTTTTCATGTGTCTTTGGGAAGGCCTGGTCTTAAAATGCCAGCATTCAATTTTTAAACACTTTTTAAATCAGTCTTTGTGAATCTGGGTAAGTTGCTGCATATTTCCCACCCCCTCCATTTTTCTACGTACAAGGGAGGATTACACTCAATCTCTAAAACTCCTTCCCAGGCCCAGGGTTCTGTGATAACTTTCACACTTGCTTCCTTGTCTACTTATAGTCCATAATAATGAGTAACTGTTTAGCATTAGAATCAGGTCAGGAGGAAAAAAAATCTGTGTGTGTTGAAATGTAAGAGTGGAAATGGTTTTGAGTTCCTTGTAAATGTTATCTTACAATTTAGGTTTTCTGTTTTATTGACTGGATACATAATAATGAGAAAATTGGCACTGCTTTAAAGTCATTAAAAAAATTAATGTCGAAGCATATTTGAACAACGTGGAAGTAGCACTGGAGTCTCATCTCCTGAGCACCGTTGCTGGGCTGTGTTGTCAGAGGCAGGCCACACGGCAACCCTTGGCTTGGGCCTTGTATACAAGTTGGGATGAGTCAGGTCAACAGTTTGCACAAGAATTATTCTTTTGTGCTGCCCCAAAACAATATTACCAAAAGGCTGTTGAAATATGTAGGCTTTTTTGATCCTAAATGCCATGTCTTTCAGAAGCTGTTTTTTGATATTGTATAATTCCTTTAAATGAAAAAAGTAGTTACTCCCTTACTGCCTGGGTGAGCGGTAGTTCTTGCTTCTGTTGGTGTGACAGCCCCCTTTTGCTCTGCAGTCTCTGATCAGCTGGGCCTCGAACATAAGCCAGGTCTTTGGAACTGTGTGCAGTGAAGATCACACAGTGATGTCTTGGCAGCCACTTGAGTTGCTCATTGTCCTTTTTCCTTCGTATTTTCTGGCTCAGGACTGAACACTAAATGAAATTACCTTCAGAGAAGTACTGTAGTTATCACTAAATTTAATTAACATTTATGTCATGTTAATGCTGGCTATTATGATTTGTCCTTTTCATAAAGTTATGAATATAAAAGTGTGTTAATTAGATAGATGTGAGTGTTATTCTAATGGATACTATGATTGATTCTATTGCCTTTTTATTCTGTTTTTAGCAGTCCTGGGAATGGGGTAGTGGCCCAGCTCTAGGGATGGACCTTAGTTAATCTAAATTTAAAGATGAGTTTAAATTAATCCAATCTTGGTCACTGCCTACACAAGGCAGTGATTAGTTCAGGAGCTTAGGCTTAGTCCCAGAAGATGACATCCCCTTGGCTATATTCCAGAAATGAGATGTGGAATAAAGATTGCTTGGGGCTTTGGACAAACATTTCCTCATTTTTAAGAAAGAGGCACAGGAAGATGATCTCTTTTCTTCTCAGTATTGCTGTTGTGGTCAGGAACTGCTATCAGTCGGAGGATGAAATTGATACTCCCAGGAGGGCAGAGCCAAAGGAGGTACAGAGAAATGAGCCGGAACTATTAGATCGAGCCATCTCTGAACCCCGACTCACCATGGGGCTTGTTACATGAGTCAACAAATTACCTTAAGCTAGTTTGATTTGGGGTTCTGTTATTTGCAGCAGAAACATCCTAATTGACATGATTATGTTATAATCTATAACTGGCTATCCTTTTACTCCTGGAGTGACCTCAGGAATTGTGTTTCCTTTAAATTTTAAAGTGAATACTATCTACTGATATTTTTGTCAAGCTAATTTTTATCATGTAAAAAAAATTACATTTTTACTCTGTGTTCTCAGCATCCTTCTATTTGTTTGTTTGTTTGTTTGTTTGTTTTATTTATTTTTTGAGACTAGGTCTCACTATTTTTGCCCGTGGAACTGCAGGCTCTTGTTGCCTGGGGTACCACAGACTCAGGCAATCCCCAGCCTCAGCTTCCCAAGTAACTGGGATTACAGGTGTGCGCCACCACTCCCAGCTATTTTTTTGGAACTAGGTCTCACTACAGGCCCCAGGCGGGACTCGAACCGCAATCCCTAGCCCCCGCCGCTTCATAGGCTGAAGCTGACAGGCACGAGCCACCGTGCCCGGCCTATTTATTTATTTTTTTGAGACTAGGTCTCGCTATTTTTGCCCGTGAAACCACAGACTCACATTGCTCGGGGTACCACAGAGTCAAGCAATCCCCAGCCTCAGCTTCCCAAGTAGCTGAGATTACAGGTGCGCACCACCATGCCCAGATATTTTTTTGGAACTAGGTCTCACTACGGGCCCCAGGCGGGACTTGAACCGTGCGTGATTCCTAGCCCCGGCCACTTCATAGATTGTAGCTTACAGGCAGAAGCCACCGTGCCCGGCCCCCTTCTATTATTATTATAGTACACTAAGAAAACTGAACTTCCAAAGTTTCTTAGTTTTCTCCATGCTTAGTAAATGTAGCCTATACTTAGTAACATAAAAGTATTTACCCTTTCATCTAATATCTATGGGGTACATGTTTCTGTGACAACCTAACTGGCAGAGAGAGGGTGGAACCCTTGCTTCATGTGAGGGCAGTTCAGAGTAATAAGTTAATAAGTCCAATAACTCAAGGTTGAATTCTGTGCAAAAACCAGGTCTTGAAGTCAGGATGAACATTGCTGAGTGGAGAATGGAGGAGTAAAGGAGGAAGAGGACTCCATGGGTGGGGTGGCATCCTCAGAGAAGGCTGTCGGGTACTGTGGCCATGCACGTGGGGCCTGGAGGAGGTGGTTACTGAACGAACAGAAGGCAGAAGTTGGAGAGAAGCTTTGAGGATATTCATCCTCCAGTGTGAGAGTGTGAGAAGACTGCCAGGCTATGTCAGAGCCACAACTTCTTGAATAGTAGTATGACTACAGGGATTATTGCAAGTCATTCTCTCAGTGACATGCAGGATAACTAGACTAGAGGGATGTTGGTGCAACAACCTGGGAAGCAATTACCAGGATTCATGTGTGAAGTGACAAGAGCTGTAGCATGTTCGAATCTGAATTATATTTCTGTGGAATTTCATAGTTTCCAAAGCATATTCCAATATGTTATCTAATTAGAATCTCTTAATCTTTTTTATGGATGAAGAAATGGAAGTCCAGAGCAGTTAAGCAACCTCCCATAAATTAGTGACAATCTGCAAGTCAGGTCTTTTGACTTCCCTGTCCAGTCCTTTTCAGTAATAACATAAATGATATTTTCTATGTTTAGTGAAATTCAAGTTGGCCAGTGTGTGCTCTACAGCAATTTCCTGCAAGTGGCTCTTAATAGCAGCATAAACAAAAGCTAAATACCACATTCACAACTTATAAACATTGAAAACCTCTGAATAGTGAAAGGATGGTAAAGTATTACAGATAATGGTAGAACTGCTTCAAATAACAGAAGGTAATACTTCTAACAAAAAATACAAAGAGTAGGTCAGTAGGTTTCCTAAATGTTTTCAATGGGGAGTAATTGAGACATTAATGGAACCTGAAAATGGCTTTGAAAATGGTGGAAAAGTTACCCTGACTCCCAGCAACAGGTAACAATAGCCTTGAAAGAATCATCTTAATAAGCCAGTATAAGAAAAATATTCATTCAACAGACATTTTGATTTACATCATTTCTTGTTTAAAATGTGAATGAGCTATTCAGTGATAGAATATTGGATATTAGCCTTCTGAGAAAAGTGCCCTCCCCACCCCCCAGGTATAGAGAAGGCATTTTGAAAGCCATATTTTTTTTCACTTTTATTGTGGTAAAGAACATATAAAATTTACCACCTTAACCATTTTTAAGTGTAGAACTCAGTAGTTTAAGTATATTTACATTGTTGTAAAACATCTCCAGAACTTTTCCATTTTGTAAATTTGAAATGCTATACTTGTGAAATAGCAACCTGCCTCCCTATCCCCACGCCCACCCCACTTCTAGCTGCTGGTAACCGTTGTTTTATTTTCTGTTTTTATGAATTTGAAAGATCATGAATTTTAAATAATGTTGCTATTAAGAAACATTTTTTGAATGCTTACTAGAATTGGGCATTGTTTTTGATGCCAGCCCCAAAACAGATCAAGGATAGTAAAGAATTCCTAGAGAGTCTTTGTTACACTATGTTGTTGCTATATAAAAAGATAAGTCACAATAAAAATTAATATGTAAAGCCTTAAATGACTGATGGTAATTATATATTTCTGTATGATACTAACAACAGTAATATTCATGTCATGTTGTTAAGTTTTTCTTCTGCCTCCACAGACCCTGTAGTACTGAATTACCTTGTAGGAAATGAGAGCCCAGTAACCAGGGGATATTGGGTATCTGAATATATATGTTTATGATACATGGTGATTAGTGAGAGGAAAGAATGATTGAGAAGCTGTTATGCAAAATTATCTTGGGTGTGATTATTACCTATTTCAAGATTCACAAGAATACCTACAAAGGTTCCCTGGGGAAAAGTGCCACACAAAGAAGGGGAAATCCTGAAACCTTCCTCTTACAAAGTTGGTGCAGGTGAACAGCCTTTATGTAGAAACCTTGTAGTAATACAATGTTTCATAATGTAAAATATCCTCTTCTTCCCTCTCCCTCCCCCCCCATAACTGCACTTAATGTTTAACTCCAGTTACAGAATACATACTTTACATATTTTCTTGAAATGTCTTGGAAACCACTTAAAGGGAATTTGTACAGAATGCAAAAACTGTAGGAAAATCTAAATCAAAACTAATAGCTAGATATTGAGGATTTTGGCAAACTGCATCTATGTAGTATTCCTAACTGGTCCCTTCAGAAAGAATAGCATTTTATTACTGAGAAGTGATTAACATGCTTCTTTTTGTCAAGGACTTTATGGCCCTTTGTAGCTGAAACTGCAAATTAATTTTTGAGTTATATAGTGGAAGGAAATAGGTGTGGGAGTATATGAACTTTCGAAGTGCTAGAACTCCAAAAGATTTTTCACCAGCTACCATCAGTTACTGTCATGCTCTTCTGAGTGCTTCTTACAGATTAGAATTTCCTGGGAGAGCTAGCACAGAGATCCCACCTCTGACCTGTAAAGTCAGAATTTTGGCAAGGGAACAAGCCTAGTGTTTTGTTTTCTAGGTAATTCTTAAATGTAGCCAGCACTAAAAACCATTCTAGCTATTTTATTTCTTAGCTAGTAAAGTACAAGCAGTATTTGTTAAACTGTAATAATTGCTAAGTGTACAACATAAGTATGTGAACCTTCCTATCTCTACCCACAAATAAGAATTTTGTTTTTCTTTAACCAGTTATAGATGGAAGGAGCTGGAAGAAGACATTGTAAGGAGATACTTGACTTTTGGGGGGGAGGGGAAGGATGGGACTTGAGGGGTAGGAAACATTGTTTATATGTATTTCAGGAAATGGAGAAATATAGCATGTTCTCAGTCTCACTGCCTCTAAATTACATAACTTTGTAGGATATATGATCCATTTGTGTCAAAATAGCAAGGCATATAATACATTGCATTTAACATGTGTGGGAATTCTTTGCTGGGTAATTAACATTCCTCTCCTCAGCCTGTATTCAGAGGAAACATACCATTCACACCCTCTCTGTGTTCACATTTTCCAGTGCGTTGGAGAGCTTTTTTTCAATAGAAATCTTTGTCCTTTTCCAAATAAGAGTTGGATTATATTTGAAGAAATTTAGCATGTCTTTCTTTTTTGGCAGGAATTGATTTTAAAATCAGAACAATAGAACTAGATGGAAAGAAAATAAAGCTTCAAATATGGTAAGTAACACACACACAGAGTTCCTGCTGTAACTATTCATTGAAAGTGGAATTAAAATATGAACTGTGAAAAGCCTGAAGTATCCTGTGACCACTAAAACATCTTTTCTTTATCTGAGCCAAAGGGGAATACATGTTTTCAAAGATACTTCCACTACAAGTGGGAAGGTAAAGAGTGATAGCACTGTCTCGTAGCCAGAAGAGATCAGAAAATTTGTTCTTCCAAAATGCTAGGGGAAGGAAACTAATTTTTAAAGAGTGTTAACTACTGTCTCATTCTGCTTGTTGTAATTGTGAAGTCAGATAAGGCAAAGTAGTCAAATATTAGGAACCCTGAACTCTAAGTGCAGGTGTAGGTTCTGGTGTTGTTGGTCATAGGACAATTCAAAATATGCCAAAGTGGCACATTGGTTTTGTTGAGTTAAAGTTGCTTGATAAGTAGCTGATGTAAGGATGGTGACCCCCTCTGACTCCTTGAAGGAAATAAATCTCTCTGCGTCAGGTAATAGAAAAACATTCATCACAAAGAATTCTGGACTTGTTTATTTTCGTTAATAAACTCTGCTTATTTCCTCATTAAATTAATATCCAAACCTTAAGTTTCTTTGTCCAGTAAATTCTTCACCAACTTATTCTATCACTGATGAAAAACTACGTGAACTTACTTCTTCGTTCATTTCACATGTCCCATATTCATGGACCTCCTTGTGTAGGAAGTTCACTTTTCTACCTCCTTTTTATCTGCCTGTGCCAATTTAATAATTAGACTGCCAAAAAGAACCAGGAGCACTAGGGGGATTTTCCCCTCCCCAACACCATCACTGTCTCTGAATTGAGGACCTCATACCCGTTGCTTCCCTTCTTAGGGTCTATTTTTCTTAATTTGTAAATTGATTGGTTAGACTGAGTTCCCCACGAGTTCCTTTATTTTATAGCTTATGTGTATGTTTCTCCTCATTAAATTAAAAAAACAAAAATAACAACACAGGACTGAAAAATAAGAGAGAAGAAAGTCATGCCTCATTTCTCATGTTGCAGCACCAAAACAAAGATCTTATGTTCACCCAGTTCGGACTGGTTAATTCCTGAAGAATTGGTCAAACTACTGTGAATAAATATGGTTCTTTCAGCTTGCCAGGCTGAGCACTTTTGGCTTTAACCCAGAAACTCTTCTTAGATTTTTGTTTTAACCTTTTATAAGCTGGTGGATTTCTTTCAGTACAAGACCTTCCAGAGCCTTGTAGATTTGGAGGCTTGAACAAGGTTTTTATGTTTACTTATTTAATTAATATGTGGTGAGTGGTATAACAAAGCTTGTAGCAGCCTAGCCTAAGAAGGAGATGCAGGGCAAGAAATTGATATATATTAGGTTTTTTCTCTTGGGTTGTTTTTCTTTGTTGACTCTCAGAACTGGGATAGAACTAGAACATTATTTTGAAATCCACTAGCTTTTTTTTTTTTAACAGGGGAAGAAACTAGGACTTAGAGTGAATAAACGCATTTGAGGGCCTGTGTGTGGGTTAGTGATAAATCTGGAACATCTCTCTAAGTCTCCTGGAACATCACACTTCTGCTTCATGTGTTAGCTTAATATCGTTGTTCCCAGGATACTTCCTTGGAAAACTTTGTGAAAATTGCCCTAAGCTCCCTTTTCACCATGACCCTATTTATCAGTACTCTCAACAGCAAAATAGTCTCCATTCAGTCTTTACAATCTACATGTGTGTGGTACTCTCTTCTCCATCCTTACAGCAAAGCTGATTCTAAATCAAGTAGTGTCTTAGAGTTGAGAAGATATGGTTACTCTACTGAGAGCTGACTGGCCTCTATTTTTCCTATGATTTGTTTGCTGTGTAGCAAACAATTACCCTGTGTTCTGATTCTGATCAGTGAGAGAATGTCAGGGCATGATACAGTGATGTGAGCCTGACCCTGCACGAAACAGCTCAGACCTGGGGTGCTAGAGTCTCATTCAAGGGTATAAGTTGCTTAGTGGCAGAACTGGGACAACAGGCACCCCTCAACCTGTGTCTTCTGCAGAAGGAGAGTGGTGGTAACAACCTTCACTCTCAGGCACCATGTGAACACATGTGAAAGTATTTTTTAAGGGATATATAAATGTTAAGCATTTATTTATGGTGTTGAGTCACTGTACTTCCTTGAGTCTTCATCTCCTATTTGGTTTCAGTGTACTTTTGATTGCTAGTATATTTCCATTAATACCTCTTTCTTCCCTGCAATTAAATTGCACTGGGAGTAAATTAGTTTTTGGCTGGAAGTGGCAAATTTAGGATATTGACTTTCCCAGATATTAAGGAAATTTGACTTCCTTTTTAGGATGCTTTGATAGATGTATCTAGAAACTTTTGTGTTTTTCAGAGTGCATTTTAATGGTATGCCATCAGCTAAAAAGCAAGACTATATGAAAGTTTATGTAATTTTGAGACATTATCTTATTTTTAAATCTTTAGGACATTGTTAAGAATTATGTTTTGAACTCCAAGTTCTCATTTACTCATGGGCTCCATAACTGAGAAAGTTCTTGAGGAGAACCATTTTATTGTGCTCTGCTGAGCAGAATTCACAGCAGGAAGGCTAGATCATTTGCTTGCTTTATACAGAAACCAGACTTTCAGTCAAGAGAGCAAAATGCCTTAAATCATTAGGCATTTATAAAAGGATTATAATTGCCTATAGGAGTTCAAAACTGCAGAACAATTCTCTTCTCTCCCCCATATATTTGATTAATAGAACATGCCAGTTCCTAGCAGGACCCATGTATTTTCCTGTTGCAGCTTCTATCACGAAGGTCCAAGTTTTCACTCCCATCATTGTGAACTCCTGACAGGCTCCCCTGGCTGACACTGCCTCCAGTTCACAGATGCCAGCATGCTCCCTTTGTGTCTCATTCCACTTTCTTCTGACACCACTGCCTTTGTGAGCAGATCACAGTTGTATCTCCTACAGTTTTAGAGTATCTCCTCAGTCATTCTGATGACTTTCAAAGCTACTGTCTTTTTTGTTTCAAATTTTAGGGACACAGCAGGTCAGGAAAGATTTCGAACCATCACGACAGCATACTATCGAGGCGCCATGGTGAGTGTATTTTAAGGTTTTATAACTTAAGAAGAAAGAAAAACTTGAATTGTCACTTGTCAACTTTGTAGGTTTCAAGTCTAGTATAATGGTAAAATGGATTTTTTGATGTGAAAACAAGATAGTTAAAGGGTTTTAAAAAATGTTTTGTGGTTAGTAACAGTATACTTGCTCTTGGTGTTGTTAATATTAACCAGTTAATAAACTGGCATATGTTTTAGAACTCTGGCATATATTCTGGGTGATTGAATATTTTTTGTAATTTTTTTCCTTTTATTAGTACCTTTGCCAAATCTTAGCAAACCATACTTAGCTCTGTGAGTAAGTATGCATTTCTTGCACCCTCTCATCATTCAGTCCTACTACTATTATCCTTTATCTCCCACCAGAACCACAGCATCTACTGCTATGGCTCATCTTGTGAGTTTCCTCCACCACCATTCTGCCAGCTGGCCAGGAAGTAGCTGAATAATTTGTTACTCTTTGAGACTCTAGCACCTGGTGAATCTTGACTACCAAATTCTTTTTTTAAACTACATCCTACACTTATTATCATAACTTCATTATTTGGCTAATTTCCATCCTAAGATGTTTCATCTCTACAGCCCATCTATATTGTTGTCTCAGGCAGATTCTGTGTGATGCTGCTGATGAATAGTGCAGGCTCAAACCAGAGCTGTACTGAGCCCTGCCTGGAGTAACAGGTGAAGATCAGGACTTTGTCTCTGAATTTTAGACCCAAAATGCCTTCAGGTTGGAACTTTGAGTAAGGATGAAGCCCAGTGTGTTCAGAGAGATTTGGAGGTTTAAGTAACTGAGATCATGAAGCCCAACCCAGTGGACTGTGGGGTACCAGGTGCCATCATACCCAACTCATTGCTCAAAGGCTCTCCTTTCAGTGGTACCAGGGTAACAGAACTGGAGTGGTGTTTGCTGTCCCCTTGCATCCAGGAAGATGTAATCTGAATTCACAGCTCCCTCTACTACTATGCTGCCCTCCTTCTCTCCTACACTGCCACTCACACCCCATTATCATAGTCCCAGTAATTCATTTCACAAACAAACTGGGGATTCCTTCTTAAAAGGGCATCACCTTTGCATTCTTCACTATACGTATGTGTTCTCCACATCCACCCTATAATTATTTTCAGACTGTGAGAGGTCATTATTTTAGGAAAGATAGTTATCAGCTGCTCTCTCTTTTGCTTTAGAGTGGAATCACAGAGAGGGACTTATGTTGGATGCCAGAGAGAATTCTATTGTTGGTTCCCCCTAGGAGGGACTTTCAGGTTAAATAAGAACATCTTAACAAGGTATGATTTTGAATAGTTTAGTAATTTTGATCATAGGCATCTTATAAACACAAGCCTTTCTATTGACCAGTATTTTATTTTCCTTTGAGGGACACCTTAACCCCTCGTGTGTGCTTATTTTCACCAGAGTGGGCAGAAATGCTTAGAATGTGGAGCTAATGTTTCACTTAGCTATCTAGCTCTAGATCATGATAGGTGGGTAGAGGTCATTGAAATGTGTATTTAATTTAGATTTGAGGATTTTCTTTCATCTACCACCTAGTCTTCACATTATTTCCAATGATTAGAAACTGATGCTATTCTACAGTAGTATAGTCTTTTCTCTATAGGAATTTTCTTGCCTTTTTTTCTGCTGTCATGCCAGTGCCTGTCATACAAAATAAATACCTGATGAAGGAATGAGTTGGTGGAAAATTTCATATTCAAACTGACAATCTTAGCTAAATCATCAGGAAATCCTACTCTCCTTGAATCTTGGGTCCCTTTGTTCATCTTTTCCACTGGAATGTCAGGCCACCATCTTCTCATTTTTTGTAAGAGGTGACACTGGCTGGTTTAGTTTGCCTGGTTCCGGTATGCAGCATGTTGACAGGTACTGTGCTGGAGGCTACCACCACTGTAGATTCCTTTAGTCTGTTTCAAACTGTTGTGTAACATTCTTAGACATAATGGTAACATGGTGGACAATCGGGCTTTTCCGGGAAAAAGGACCACAGCATTGCATTATCAACATTTCTCATAGATCAATGCCATTTTGTGAGCAACTGTTGTTATTGTCAGTATCTAATGTATATGTGTATTTTAAATGGTATACTTAAGTTTATATTTTCAACTGCTTCATAATATAGTTATTCTACAAGCATAGGAAATCGTCAAAGGGTTTCTGCTATTGAAGGGAAGATATAAGTTTACTGAATCCAAATTGTGTCCTGAATTCTGGGGTAAATACTTTACAAACAATATCTCAATAGATCCTTTAAAGCAGTGTGGAAGATGTACTGTCCTTATGTTAGAAATTAGGCAATGGTGACTGAAGGATAAAGAACTTCTCCCTGGGATCCCCAGGTTGTTCATGGTACAGTCCAAATCTGACAGGCTCTGGAACTTGTGCCCTTCTCCACCCAGTGTTCACACATCCTGTGCTGAACTCTGAGTATCATTCACCAGACCTAACGCAGTAGAGAGCAAGATTGTCCACATAGCCCAAAGGACAGTAAAACTACGGGCAGTTATTTGATTAATTTTAATACTGTAGTCAGTTAGGACCTTTGAATCAGAAATAATTCTGATTCTACTTTTTAAAAACTTTTTAAAAATTGTAAATTACATATATATGTATACATATATATAAAACAAATTTTCATATAACATAAAATTTCAACATTTCAGTGTACAGTTCTCCACTTTTTTGGGAACAAAATTATTTTCTTTGATATTTGTAAAATCTTCTCTACATTTAGTCAAAGTGAAATACTTGCATTTGAGGCTTGGGAGAGGGAAGATAGAGAATATTGTTTGTCATTTAAACAGTAATAAGTATTTTCTGGTGGTGAAATCATATAGAAAACTTTGAGACTCCCACCACAGCACCAAAAATTCCACTACCCTGGAAGACAGCTTCTGCTAGCATTTTTATTGTATTTCTTGTATTCTTGTATTCATTTGCCTATATGTAACTGTGTGTATTATATGATTTATACTTCATTACATTTATATTTTACATTTTTTTGCAAAGTTAGAAGTTAGAATATGCTGAAGAATATTCTCTACCATGCTAAGGGATATGTTTAATTATGAATGCTATAGTGAGGTACCAAAGGATTTTAAAAAATGAAATGATAACTCTAGTTTCCTTGTGGAGAAGGGATTAGAAGAGGCTCAGAAAGCAAGGAGACCAGTTAAAGACAATGACAGCAGCCGGGCACGGTGGCTCGTGCCTGTAAGCTTCAGCCTATGAAGCGGCCGGGGCTAGGGATCGCGGTTCGAGTCCCGCCTGGGGCCCGTAGCGAGACCTAGTTCCAAAAAAAATAGCTGGGCGTGGTGGCGCGCGCCTGTCATCCCAGCTACCTGGGAAGCTGAGGCTGGGGATTGCTTGAGTCTGTGGTACCTTGGGCAACAAGAGCCTGCGGTTCCACGGGCAAAAATAGCAAGACCTCATCTCAAAAAAAAAAAAAAAAAAAAAAGACAATGACAGCAATCCAAGTGAACGCTAATTGATGCAAATATGAATAAGATTGAGCGTGGTAATAGTGGAGGTTGTCAGATTTTGGAAATGTTGGGGTTGCAGGACTGAGTTACCGACTCACTGTGTAAGAGATCACCTCTAGGGTCTGCTTAGACTGACTGAAAGAAGGTACAGGAAGAAGAGGAGATTTGGAGGAAATGAAGACAAGCTACATATTTTACTTTAGCTCAGTGTTCAGTGACTGCAAGGGACAGCTAGGTTCTGATGTCTAGTCATTGATCCCCAAGGTATATTTAACCCTTAAGTTCTTCTCAGCCTCACCTGTGCCCTTCTCCCATTTGGATCTGTGTTCTCTTCCCAAACTGACCTACTTTTACTCAACCTGGGTTTGGACCAGGTCAGCAAGATAGCCTGTAACATTTGTGCTATATACCAGGCGTTATGTGCATCTCTCTTCATCCCAGACTCAACTCCTTTCCCCAGAGCAGGTCCCCTAAGTCCTTAGACCATGGCTCAGTGTTACTTTCTCAGGGAAGCCTTTGCCAACCACCCTAGTCCTCAGCCAACTTAGATTAGCATCTGTACTCAGAGCTTTCCATGCTTCTTCATGGCATTTGTCAAAATTAAAATTAATTGTAAGGTTATTGATTCATTATCTAGTTGGTTTTTTTTTTTATTTACTAGTTTTTCTTGAGAGGAAGGAGTGTTGTCTTGCCTTGTCCAATGCTGGTTATATTCAGTATAACATCAGGCACACAAGTGCTCACGAAATACTTGCTGAATGGATGAGTGGATGGGTTGATCTAGTACCTATCATGGAAGTGAAGTGGTCTGGAAAAAGAGGTGTTGAAAGAGTTGACGTCAGGGTGTTGAAACATTTAGAAGATAAACTCTAGTAATATCAGACATGGGGTCTTTAATTAATGCCTTTCATTAAATCTGAAATCTGTATAACAACAGGTGCATTGTAATTTTAATATCAGGTATTCAATTGAGCAGATAGTGACATTTTGGTCAACTAAAAAAAAAATCATAGTTTTGAATCAGTATGGTAACAGTCTTTGTCCAGGACTAAGAAGCAAAGTAATTTCTTCTTGGAATAAATAACTCTAAGATAGAAGTGATTACCTCTTCTCCCAATGTTATTTCCTGGTGTTATCTCTGTTTTAACTTAAACACTCTTTCAACTCCAGTTACAGCTGATTTTATCTTTGAGGGCAGATTGAAAGGGTATATCACCTTTACTATAATCACTAATTCATTAAAAATTAACAGTGAAAACAGTATTTATCTACATAACAGTAGAAGAATATATTTATTTTTGATTCTCTATTTATAAATGTATTATGAATCTCTTTTACAAAGATTTAAAAGAACTACTCAATGGTTTCTGGAGGGGAGGCATGCATTGAAGTTATATTCTATGACTTTAAGTATGTTAAGTACTAAATAAAGGGTTTTTTTTTTATTTCTTAAAGGGAATTATGCTCGTATATGACATCACAAATGAAAAGTCCTTTGACAATATTAAAAATTGGATAAGGAACATTGAAGAGGTATGTATGGAAAGAGAATGATACTGGAGATCACTGTGATGATACTGGAATGATGATACTTGCTGGATTCTTGTGAAGGACTCCTCTGTCTCTTTTAGAGGCATCTGAGCCAGTCTGAAATAGGGCATAGGCAGGTGAGTGCTGTCAGAGCAGTGGAGAGAGAGCTCTTGCAGGCTGCCAGTGTGACTTTTCTCAGACTAGGGGTGCATAGGTAGGAGTAGGCAGCAGAGCAGATTATTTTGTACATATTTATATTAATCTGCATTTATTTTTAAAGGATTTCTGAATCCAGAATATTTTCCCCATTGGCTCATTCAGTAATGAATTTTTCCCCCCTCTTTGATCCAAATCGATATTTGGACATTTTTCCATCAGATAACCATACATTTTATTTCTGTTTATGTGCAAAAAAGACAAGAATGTCAGCCTTTGAGTGTCTTTCCCCCTCCCTCCCATCTTTTAAGCTTTTCTTTGAATCAGGCCTGGTGATGAAAGATTATTTGTCTTATTAAATTCATGGATATGTTTCTGACCTATTAGGATTTGTCTACTGAACAGCTGTGTTTTTCTCAGTCTGTTTTTATAATATATGATTTTTTTCCTCATAGCATGCCTCTTCAGATGTTGAAAGAATGATCCTGGGTAACAAATGTGATATGAATGACAAACGACAAGTGTCAAAAGAACGAGGGGAGAAGGTAAATTTTAATTGAGTATTGAGAAGATTGAGATCTACTCAAATTAAATGTTTTCTTAATATAATTATTCTTTTCAAATTATCTATATTGTAGTCTTCAAAAAAACCACAAATAGATGTAATCCATACTGGAATGGTATGAATTAGTATTCGAGATCCAGCTTTCTATACTATGTAATCTTGACTCAAATCTGCAATCTGTTAATATGTTAATTGCATATACTCATAGAATGCTGATATAATTGCCTAAAACACTATATATATGCACAAAAATCTCAAATAAATAGCAACAAATTCATCACCCCTTGAGTGTGTGTCTGTTAGCCGTTCGCCAGCTCCTGTGTCTTTCCTGCCCAGCTAAACTCTGGTCATCTGGCCTGTGCCCTCGCCCGGCCGGTCCGCAGCAGTACATATTGGTCTTTTTAAAGATTTCTGCAGCTTGAAGTTTAGGCAGTTTCTTCCATATCTGTATGAAAATACCCTATTTTGAACTTAAGGTAATTTATTCTCTCTTAAAAACAAAAATGATAAGATAGGTAAAGTTTTGACAGTAATCATTTTCCAACTCATAATTTTTTATAAGAATATTTTGCTACACATTATATTTATGTTATATGGATGAGCTCCTTATAACTCATCATGCAATTGAATGCCATTTTTAGGGGTTTCCTTATTTTATATTCTATATGAGAAAAGAGTTTATATGCCTCTTCTTTGATATTTTCTAAATTGATTTAGAGGCTTAAATTTTTAAGTTTTGAGATTTTGCTTTTATTAGTGATATGTGCAAAATGCATTTTAATTTTCAATTTGACTACAAACATTTTTTCCTCTAGAAACATTTACTTAATCTTGGTGTTGTAAATGAGCTGGTAACTCCTCAGGAGTAGATGGAAATAGGGGAAAAATTCATAGTGTGTCTCAATTGAGAGAAACCAAATTAATGAGTAATTGGTATTTTAAGCTTTTGTTAATCAACACCAATTTATTAAAAAATTAAAGTCAAAACAGGACTTGGACAATTGTACCCTGGGAGCAGATAAAGGGGGCAAATTAACCCAAGTTAACGGCAGGGGTGAAAATTTGTCTCATCGTTTTTCTTGTCAGTATACTTGAAAACTAAAAATGTAATGAGATAAAAGTACTTAAATTGTGTTTTAAGTAGAAGTTGTTACATTTCACTTAGGATGATTGATTTAGGTCTAAATTCTAAAACACAATTAAAGAAAGAAAAGAAAGTTGAGAACCAAAGGAGTTCTGTACTAGATGGTCACCTCTGGGACACTGAAAAACGTAACAAGTATAAAAACAACTTTCACTGAATTTAAACATTTGTTTTCCTTTCAGTTAGCAATTGACTATGGGATTAAATTCTTGGAGACAAGTGCAAAATCCAGTACAAATGTAGAAGAGGTAAGAACATTTGGTGATTGTTACATAATAGCCCTAGCACTTAGGTACCTGTGCTCGGAGCAGCTCCTGAAACCTGTGATTTTTCTGACTGATTTTTTGGCTTAATGAATGCCTTGTGAGCACCACCTTCGTTTTGTGAACACTTGTTTTTCTGACTTGTGTAGATGCTGGTTGTTAAATTTCTAACACCCAGTCCCCACATAGAATATGTCAGATTGTTTATAACTCAATAAAGAGAAGATTGAAGTTCAGATTAAGTTCAGTTTGGGAGGCTGGGGATCCTGCACCAGTCAACCAAGCACAGTGTTCTCTGTTCATTTATCACCATGCCTTGTCATCATGTAGTATGCAGCTTATAATGAGGTAATTACTTTCACCCCTGTACTTTCTTCATTAGTGTACACATTTGAAATAGATTAAGTATGCTACATTGTAACAAAGTGGGATTTACTAGAAATAAGAAAATGTTTATCAAAAAGAGGCTTTCTTATATTTTTGGTAAGTTAGCTGTTAAAGCAAACCAATCTGATGTTCTAAGGTAGCTTTTCTTTACCGAGGACATTTGGTGAAGAATCAGTGATGTTATTTTCTTTTTAAAACATATTTTTTTAAACCAATCATAAAAATAATTAACACATGTCATTTGTTAACACATGTCATTTGTTTAACAGTAATACTGATAGTTTAATAAACACTCACTCTTTATTTACCATAACATCATGGCTGAAAATTTTGAGAGCCTTTACTGGGTGGTGGACACAGATCAGAATTTGTTTTAAGTAAAAGATACTCATTTTTCCAGGTTGACTAATCGATGTTAGGAAAGAGGAAGTTTCTACTGGTTTATTTACACAAAGATAGACAGAAAAATGTTTCCTTCTGCTTGCCACGAAAGAATTTCCTTCCATGAATGAGGGGAACCTCTTAAGTCAGCTTTAATGGCAGAGGCAAGAGAAACTTCCTCACTGAAGAGCCAACATAGGATTACTTCCACAGAACAAACTCCAAGCCCTGTCTTACTGGAGCACTGTTAGGGCTTTGTTATACCTACACATTAATTCCAGCTGTGGTTTTGAGTATTGAGTTACAGAATTGTAGAGCTGGGAGTTGCCAGAGCTGCTTGTTCTGGCCAGATGTTCTGCAGAAGTTAGCAATTTCCCCAGAGTTTTAATATAGTATGTGGAGAACAGGTTTTGAGGTATCAGGAATGATTGGGAAAGAAGAAGCTGACAGAAGCCTTTAAGAATCTTGGATCTGTAGGAACAAAGTAGTAATGCTAGCTTTCAAAAAAGGTTTGGTTTGGGTTGAGACACTGGGTAGAAAATGTCACTGAGATTAATAAGATTGTCCTGCTTCCATTTGAACTGATATTCACAGTGTAGAATTTAGCTTTAGCAATTATTGGGATTTTAAGGTATTAAGACATGGGAGATTTTATGCTTTCAGGCACAAGAGTAAGACCAATTTGAAGTAAAGGATGTTATGAATAAATGGTGGGGATTTTTATACAGACATATTTCAGAACTATAGGATAATGCATAATTATTCATTCACCCAGTAAATATAAATTCAGTATCTCCCAGATCAGCACCTTGCTCTGGGATAGAGACTTAGTTGGAGCTTCTCCCCTAGTTGTTCTTGGTTACTTAGGAAGCTACCTAGAACTCAACAAATGGCCTAATTGGAACATGTGCCAGATTTATGTGCAGAAAATTTTGAATAAAGAACAGTTTGGTAACATTGGAAAATGTTTAATTGAAAAATTAAGATATACCATTTATGTGGATATCATAATTAGTTATGTTCTCTTTGCAAAAGTTTAAAGGAAAATATTTACATTTTATAAGAAAGTAATAAAAACGTCTCATTTTTATTTCTACATTTATAATGAGCATATGGTAATAAAATTTTTTTGTTTTACCTTTAGGCATTTTTTACACTTGCAAGAGACATAATGACAAAACTCAACAGAAAAATGGTTTGTATCACATATATTTTTTTAATTTTAATTTTTATTTTTTTTAAATTTATTTAGTTATTTTTATTCATTAAATCACAACCTTGGTAAATGGTTCTTGGGATGCCGCCCTTGCCCTCCTCCCTCTGGTGCCCCCGCCATTCTCGCAAACACCGTTCTTTGTTGTTTGCTAGTCTGTGTTACGTCCATTAGTCTCTTTCTTTCTTGTGGCAGTGTCCTTTCACTGGGTGAGGGACTATGTTGTTGGAACCAGGCGAACCTTGCTGGTAGGTTTTGAGTCTGAAGATTGTGTTGGGCGACCAGTCTATATTTATTTGTGATCTGTCCATGTTTTCTTGTTGGAGGCTGACTTCTCCAATCCCATCTCTGTTGTTTTGCAGCTTTATCTTAAGTTTCTGGCATCAGATTTAGGGGGTCTCATCCCCTGCCAGTGTTCGTGAAGAAGTTTCTCTGTGGATATAGGCATCCATGAGTGGCCATTGTAGATCGTCTCCTCTGTCTCGCTTTTCAGTCCTGCTGTGGGGCCGATGCCCCAGTTCTTATCCTTCCTCTCCTCTCCCGTAGTGTGGGGAGGGGCACCTTGGACTCCTAAAAGCCATCTCTGAAATGAAATATTGGGTCTTCTAGACCTGGGGAGCACAGAGGTGCACATTTTGACATCATAGTTGATTCTCCTGTCTTGCATGTACTGGTTCTCTTGATTGTCCATCTGCTTTATCCAGCTCAGGTTTGTGGACTGGAGTTTCACCTGGTCCCTCACCTGTTTTGTGATGGGGTTTGTATCATGAATGTTCTTCCTCCTCCTGACGATTAGCTGGAGTGAGAGTAAAATGGAAGGGGCATTCCCCCCACCTGCCCACCCACATGCTGGTATGCATGGGGGTGGGGACCGGATGGTTGGGCAAGCATCCTCCCAAGCCCACCCTGGAGGGGCTGCAGTTGATCCGGGCTGCAGATGGGCCATACCATGTAACAGCATCCACTGGTGGGTAGGGCTTGAACCCACCTGTTACCCCCTCCCAGGCTCTCCAGGCTTTGGGGGCTTACCCAGGGGTCGTCACTGCCTTTGCCCCCTGCTGGCAAGGGAGCTCCGACAGCCCATTACCCCAGGCAGGCAAGCAGTCTGGTTAGGTTGCTTGCTGGGGGGTAGTGGGGGGCTCAAGTCCCCACCCTGTCCTCCCCGCTGGCTCCTCCCTGTGTGGGAGCAGGGCCCAGATGGCTGGGCAGACCACTCCCAAGCCCCCCTTGGGTGGAGGTTGGGGGAAGCAGGCCCCCACAGATCTGAGCTGCAGATGGCTGCCATCCACTGGTGGATGGGGCTAAACCCCACCCATCCCCCCTCCCGGGCTCTCCAGGTTTTGGGGGCTTACCCAGGGGTCTTCACCACCTTTGCTCCCCACTGGGTGTTGTGACCAGCTGCCCTGGGTGGCCATGGGGCGGGGGAAGTTCAGAGAGCCCCATGCACACCTAGCCCACGCACTCACCCACCTCGGTTTCACTGAGGCACATCCCTAGTGGTCCCCTTAGCCCCCAGATCTAGGGCGGGAACCACCAGCATCCATGGGGTGTTGCAACCAGACTCCATGGCTGGCTGTGGGAGACTGAATTCTTCATCCCTAGTATAGGTTTGCTTAGGTTGGAGTAAGCCCAAGGGGGGACCTCCCCTCCCCCCACCATGAGCTGCACCCGGCAGCTCCCTCCCCCTGCCCACGTGGAGGTAGAGGCCAACTTCCCCAGCCTGAGATCCCTGGGCCCAGAGACCCTGAAGTGCTGGTAGTATAGGACTCACCCTTGCCCCCTACCCCCACCAGCAGCCTAGGCTGTGGATATCTTCACCAAGGGCCTTGCCTGGTGGGAAAGGCATTTAATTTTTTTATTGATTACACACACATATATGTTTTTTTCACATTGTTGTATACCCCAAGGTTCTTCCACCATTATGTCACCAGTGAACCATCATCTTAATCTCTTGTGCTTATTTCTCCCCTGATTTCAGCCTCCCTCCCCTCCCTATGTTTAGTTCTGCTATCCATTTGTTATAACTCTTTCTTGTCTTTTTGTTTTCCCTATATTCCGCATATAAGTGAGACCATCCATTATTCATCTTTTTCTTTCTGGCTTATTTCTGCTAGCATAATTCCTTCTAGCTCCTCACATATAATTATTATTTTCAGTATACTATTTTTAGATATTTTTCTTTGCTCTTATTTATTTGATTAAAAGGATAGACCTAGTTATACTACATTCATATCAAACCCATATTTTTTTATCTTCACTCACATATTCACCTGGTTGAAATTTAATTATTCAAGTTTCTTATTTCTGAACTGTTACTGTTGCTGTCATAATTATAATCTTGAAGTTCCTGAAAGTATGCTCAACTTTGAAGCTATCAACAGTGAATCATTAGGACTACCTTGCAAGTTTGTTCTGACCCGAATCCTGAATATAATTGTATACCTTATGTTACTGACTCTTCTTTTAGCAGACCTGACTATACTAATATCTTATTTTTTTTATATACAATTTTATTTTGTTCTTTAGGTTACAACCTCCCTGTTATATATTTCCCCCCCCCTCCCTCCTCCCTCTGGTGCTCCTTCCATTCTCTCACACCCCACTCTTTGTTATTTATTAGCTGTGCTGAGTCCATTAGTCTCTTTCCTATGTTAGTGTCTTTTCTTTGGGTGAGGGACTGCGTTGTTGGGTTCAGGCGAACCTTGCTGTTAGATTTTCAGTCTTAAGTTTGTGTTGGGTGGCCAGGTTATA
>PVHY01014611.1:0-16254 GCA_004024945.1 Uropsilus gracilis | reverse complement strand
GATCTGTCCATGTTTTCTTGCTGCAGGCCATCCTCTCCAATCCAATCCCACCTCCATTGCTTTGCTGCTTTTCCTTATGGCTCTGGTGTCGGGCTTTGGGGGTCTTGCCCCCCCAGCCAGTGTTGGTCAAGAAGTTTCTCTGTGAGTTCAGGCTTCTCCAAGTGGCCTTTGAAGATCGTCTCCTCTGCTTCAGTTTGCAGTTTTGATGTGGGACCCATTATCCCCTCCTTGGTCATCCTCTCCTCTCCCCATAATGAGGGGAGGGTGTGTTACTCTCCTTGAATATATCTCCAAATTGAAGTCCTGGGTTTTGGCTCGGGGAGCGTAGAAGTGCGCATGGTGACATCGTGTCTCTATGGTTGTTTTTCTGGTCTTACGTGTACTGGTTCACTTGGTTGTCCATCTGCTGTGTCCAGCTCAGGTCTGTGGGCTGGACTTTTGCCTGGTCCCCCCCACCCGTTCTATGTTGGGGTTGGGGTTGCACATATTCTGGTTCCTCTGAAGTTTAGCTGGAGTACGAAGTAAGAGAGAGATGGAGGGGCCCTCCCACTCCCCCCGACCCTGCGCCGGAAGCTCCAAGTGCGGGGTGGGCTGACTGGATGGCCGCTCACCCTTCCATGCCCCCTGGCTTCCGGGGGCTGGGGGCTACACGGCCCTGCCCATGCCGGCTGCAAGTGGCTGCCCATCAGCAGCCACTTACAGGCGGGTGGGGCCTCCTCTCCCCACCCGGTCCCCCCTCCTGGAGGACTCACCCGAGAGACCCAATCCCCCTCGCTCCCCGCTGGCAAGGGAGCTCCGAGAGCTGCAAGGGAGCTCCGAGAGTCAGGCCCTGCCTCGGCCTGCTGGTGGTCCAGCGTGAAAGTGGAAGCTCTCAGCACGGGGGCGGGCCCTAATATCTCAGTATTATACCCATCATTTCCCCTCTGGGCTAATATGAAAGGTAGTATCCTAAAAACTTCTTTTCCCCATTTATTTTCAAAGCAGATAGCATCAGTGCCTAACTAGTTTCCTTTCCAGTAAAATATTGAGTCCACATAATTGGATCAAATAATGAAACTTTATTTCCTTGGCAATCTTATCTTCTGTTTTTCAGAATGACAGCAATTCTTCAGGGGGGGGTGGACCGGTGAAAATAACAGAAAATCGATCAAAGAAGACCAGCTTCTTCCGTTGTTTGCTTCTTTGATGAACTCTTTCTGAGAGACTGCAGCACACCTAGAGGACCCTTTCCTGCTTCTCTGAAAGCACAGGTTACCCAGCCTCAGAATCACACCGCCCGGCTGCTGCGGAGAGCATCACTAAACCTAGACTTCTGGACACAGAATGCCAAGTGGATCCCAGCCTCACAGCCTAGCAAGATGACAGGCTCCTTGTTTCAAACCTGGAAGCAATGAAGTGGAGATACATGTGGGACTCACCTTGTTTTTCCCTTGTTTTATTGCCTATCGCAGAAGCTGCTAGCTTTCTTTTTCACTTTGCACATCAGTATTAGCCTTTCCCGGTTACAGCACAGTCTGCGATTTCATATTTGCACACTTTTGTCTCGTACAGTTCTAGACAAATTTGTGTACTTGGGGATGTTTTAAAATAGAACGGAACCTTGAAAACAGAGGTTAACGCACTAAAAGTAAAGGGCATTGGTCTGGTTCAAATTCCAAATGTTAATGCATTGACAGCATTTATTGAAGGACCCTAATTAGTGACTTTCCTAAAAAAGAATCTGAGATAAGAGTTTTCTTAAAAATTCATAAAAATGCCCATCTAGTCATCACAGGCCACAAATTCTTTTTTCGGATTATTTAGATCTTTATGTCATTCCTGATCTTTTTGCCAGTTGTCTGGGTATATGAATAAATTACTTCTTCAACTGATTTCAGTTGCCTAATCTATAGAACTGCATTTGAAAATCACTTTAATCTCATTTTCCTAGGGTTGGTATGCACTAGCCCTTCTTGTGTTTGACTGACTGAGTTTAGTCAGTTATTTAAACATAACATATCTGAACATTGGTGTCTATTTCTAATTGTGAACTTGCTGAAATTTTACATAGGCAGAGGACAGACCATTTAGGATTTAATTTCAGCATCTAATTATGGTTTTGTCACATCAGCATATGTAATATATATTTTCTTATGTTTAACTCCCTAGCTTGCTGGTTTCGTATAATGCCTAATTCTTGTTGTATAATTCCTGTCTGCAAGAGTTAACATGAATTAGATTTAGATTTTAGTTTGCAGAAAGCTTTCTAATAGGGAAAGAAAATAACTTTTTAATGTAAATTTGATAAGAAATAGCTCTTATAGTGAGAATATATTTGTTTCTGTTCATATTTGAGTGATTTTTTTTTTTTAAGTAAAAGTAATTAGAACTAATGCAGCATCTGGGAAAAGTCTTGCCTTTTTATTAGAGAAAGTATGAGCAAGGTTTTAGTTTTGTAGAACTCCAGTTCCACCTGTTCAGGTTCCTTACTATAGAACTTGGTCAAGTCATTTGGACCAAAGTCAACCAAAAGCGTCACTGCCTTTCTCGTCACACACTGGGACTGGTAAACCTATTATAGAAACCACCACATAAGGGAAAAGAGTATTTAGTGTTAACTTATGTGCCAAATTCAGGTCATGATATCATTACTCTTATTCTAGCACTCAGTGTCAGAACACAGAAGGGAGAAAGAAAGAGAAGATTAGGGAAATGAGTTCTGCAATAATTATTCTTCCTTTTATGTCTGTTTTGTTTCACAAACATCACCATCATGCTCGATACACTGAAGAATGAGAGATCAAAGTGGAAATGCATTGTTTATTACCACAGAGAATTCTGCTTCAAATTAAGTTGTATCATTAGAATGCTTGAACCAGTCAACCTTTACTCCTCATTTGGAAACTTTCTGCATAATTTGAGGCAGCAGTTATGCCAGAGCTATTTTTGATAGATACACTAAACTTACTGCTGACAAATTTCGGCCTTCTTGATTTCTTTATACTTTAATTACAGGCTTCAGGGCACCTGTTGGTGTCCCAGTGTAATCAGTAGTTCCTTGATTGTGAGGATAGCATCTTAAAATTAGATACATTTTTGGAAGGAAAAAGTAATTTCTTAGAGACATCTAGTGTTTACTACTAATTTTCTGAAGAAGATCCGATGGTAACAGAATGGTTTCAGGATGGTAACAAAGTACTTTCTAAAAGGCAAGTGCTATGACACCATGTATGAATGTAATTCTCTTAGTAATTTACCTCTGACTATTTGGTGTCTTAACACTTTGGTTTATATCTCAGGGGTTGTCTGCAAACCAAAACTGACATATTCTGTGGTTAGCTTTCTTTCTTTTTTTTTTTTAAACAAAGCAAAACAAAATTGAACACTTTTGTTCTTTCTCTTTTCTTTTGTCTTATATGATTTAATAACTAGTCTCCATGAACTTCCCTTTGAAAGAGTCTGTAAAAGTTAGATGAGTCTAAAAGTGCTCTTTGAAGTAGCAGCAAATTGGGGGTATACACTCTGTTATATAGAAATAAATTGTCCTTGCTATTTTCTTACATTTAGCTTTGCTAAATTGTATATAATTTTAGCTAAGACTATAGGAAATTCACTTTCTGTATGGTAAAACGACCCAGTAAATAATCCACTTTGCTTAATGATGTACATATAGTGCATTATTTTTTCTATTTGTAGATGAATTTAGTGACAGATTACTGTCTGTTCCCTGCTGAAACTGAAGAAACTAAGCTTTGTGTGAACATTTTTGTGGTCTCATGAATAAGGTACATGAAGATTTTTTGCAGCAGTCTTAGTGGTTCAATGGCTGCACTTTATTATCAGTGTGCTAGTGTTTGACAATGATTGGGCTAGATCTTTGCAAATAGAATCTGACAGTATCAGGCAATGAAAATGTGCTATAACTAAGAAGCAGGCAAATCAGTCAAGTATAAAAGGTTTCACTGGGAACTTATTTTAGCTATATTTTACTTCAGACAGATGATGAGAAAGTAATCCACCTGTGCATCAGTTAGGAGGTGCTGCAGGGTTTCTTACTATTTACATGAACATTTTGTGCAGTCTTTGTTATAAATTTTCAAATGACTATACTCTTTACTTTAAAGGACTATTTTTTAATTATACCTCATTTAGCTAACTAGTCTTCTAACACCTGGTGGAAAAACAGTGAACCAGCTTTTAAACATCCAACACAATTGAGATTATGTTTTGTTTTGAACTAAAGGCATAATTGGGAAAGGTAGGAGTAGTTTAGAATAGACTATATATCTTATATCCAATAGTGCAAAAAAAAAGTATTATCTGTCTCCATTAATAAATTTAGCTGTGCAATATAGATAAATGTTTGCAGAAATTTCTAAATAAGAGATTATAACACCATTTTACAGGTTCTTTGTGCTAAGAATCTGTATTAAGGCTATAAAGTTTTTCCTGTGATCAGTAGTATGTTAAACAGATTTTTTTTTCAGACCATGACTTAGATTCCTTTATAATTTAGCTCTTAATCTTTACAAGTGAGCTTCTAAGCTGAAAATTTTTAAATGGCATTTCATAATATTTGACTGTCTCAAATTTTAAGCACTCATTTCTGCTATCAGGTTTTTTAGAAGTTTTAACAGAAAGGACCTTTTTCCCCTAGTTAAATATAAAGAAAGGAGGAAAAAAAGAACGTCTAAAAATGTAATTCTCTGCCCTAGAGGAATCTAGAGGGACAGGATATGCTAATAAAATTTCAAATGTTAGCACAATTTTACAGTAGAATCAGTCTTTTTTCTAAGACTAATAAAATTAATGAGTGTCGTGTTCACTATGACAACAAATTTTAATGACTTAAATGTACAGAAATAAAAATTGGCAAACTATCTTAGGGATAATTTCACACTTTACTTCATTTTTTGGAAATGCTTGTGCCATATATGCTATTGCATTTCTTATTGCCAAGAACTAATCGAATGTCTTGTTTCATTTTCTTACCTTTTTAAAAATGTGAATTTAATTATTCTAGTTCATTCCTATGGGCTTTATTTGTTTGCAGTCAACACTGCAGTTCCTTTAGTGCAAAATACAATAAACTGTTTGACTAAAATCATGTTCTTAATGGATACCACTTACTTTTTCCATAGAATTACTGTGTTTGTTTCAGCATATTTTACTTTACTTCAATGGCTTAATGTGAAAAACTTCCGCAGATAAAGTGACCCTGTCATGTGGTTAATCTTGTTTAAACCAATTCATTAACTGTGTACTGATACTGATGCTGTTGTTTTTTATGGGGAAAAAAAAAGATTTTATTCCAGGTGAACTTTTTTTTACAATAATGTTCGTCTAAAATAAAACTACATAATGAAAATACTCATGACTCTGAAATGAATGCGTGTTTAAAAAAAAATTTCATCAAATTTGCTGTGTGTGACTCAAACCATTGTAAACTTGAAGTCTTTTAGTTTAATGTTATACCTCACCTAGAGTTTTTTTTTTTAAAGACTTTGGAAAATGACCAGGTCTCCTATTGAGATTATTGTAGAACTTAAATTGTGTAGCCTTATGTTGATTTCCTCCTTTGTGGTCCTGGTTACTGTTGTTTATTTTTACTCTCAAATAATACAATTTGAGGGTCCAGCTGTATTGATGTTTTAGCTCTACCTCTGCCTGTTCCAATCACAGCCTTTCCTTTGCACTATTCTTAAGCTTCCTACTCTTTTCTCTCTCAGGAGTCAGATCCTTCACATTCTGGCTCAGAGAATACCACCCTTGCATCCTCTCCCTTCCCTACCTATCGGCAACTCACCCCACTTCCTTTCTCTTGAAGGAGAGGCATTCTAGACTGGCTTTCTCTCTGTTCATCCTCTGCCCTCTCGTTTCTCAGGAAGCTCACAGCTCTTTTTCTCACAACTTCAAACTCTGATCCTGCCCAACCCTTTCCCCTCAGCAGCTTGACATTTGCTTGTCTCACATCCCTTTCTTACCTATTGCTCTTTTTCCTTTTCTTGGCATAGCTGAGCTTTTTTGAAGAGTTGCCTGTAGTGACTGTTTTCACTTTGCCATTTTCCACTTATTCCTCAACCTCCTCCAGTCTGGCTCACACCGCTACCACTTCACTGACATAGTGTTTGCAACAGCCTGCTTGCAAAAGCAATGCACTTCCAGTCTTTATCTTAGTTAACCTCTTGGTAGCATTTGACCAGTTTATTTCCCCGTCCCTCAAATGTTCTCTTCCCTTAGCTGCTTTCACAATATTTTCCTGACTCCCCACTTTGACACTTTTTTTAATGACTCCCCTTTTCACAACTCTTAAAAACTCAAACTTCTATGTTAGACTAAATAAGGACCAGCCAAGGATGTTCATGCCTTAAACCCTGGAACCTGTCAATGTCACTTTATATGGCAGAAGGAGCATTTCAGATGTGAAGCTAAGGATCTTGAGATAGGAAAGGATGGTTCCAACTGATCCCAAGCTTCCTTATGAGAGGACCGCAGCAAACAATATGGTAATAGAAACTGGTAGAAAAGGCAACTTGATACAGGAATGCAGGTCAGTGAGTCAAGGAATGTAAGTAGCCTCTAAGATCTGGCAAAAGGCAAAGAACATTTTCCACTAAAATCTCCAGAAGGAACTAACCCTGTCCTGACACCTTCATTTTAGCCTGGCAAAACTCATTCCAAATTCAGACCTACAGTACTGTAAGAAAATTTGTGTTCCTTTAAAGGACTTAGTTGGTGATAATTTGTTACAGTTAACAAGTAACTAAGACAGTTTAAATGTCTATCTCAAGACCATACCTCTTCAGAGTGCCAGTTTCAAAGTTTATTTGTTGACTGGACATTCCCCCCACTGCGTTCTGCTATAGGCACATCAAACTACAAATCCGAAACAAAATCCTTTCCTTCTTTCTTCCCTCCCCAGCAATTCCCACTGATAATTCTGAACACCAAGAGGAGAGCCTTATTCTTTCTCTTGTTTCCTCTATACTGATCGCATTACTGTTATCTACATAGGTCCCCAAGAGTTAAGTCAACCTTCAGGTCCTAACATCCTTAATCTCTTTCTAACCTATTCACTTGTCAGTTATTTCTGCCTGTTCTTTTCTGACCACATCTTTTGCCTAGATCTCTGCAGCCTCTCCTAGCTAGTTTCCCAGCCTCTAATTTTATTTTACACTAGTCCAGTTTCACAACATTGACAGACTTTTAAACCTGAAATCTATGTCACTGCCAAATTTAATCCTGCAGTGATAACCTATTAGAAGAGATCGAGAGAGAGAGAGGAAAGATAGAAAAAGAAAGAAGAAAAAGAAAAAAGAAAGGAAAACCTGTTTTTTTTTTTCATTGCTTTGTTTATGCTGCTCCCTCTGCTAAATTCATACTTTTTATTTTTCTGGCTAAGTTCTACTTACCTTTGAAGACAGTAAAGGTTTCTTGGGGAGACTTCCAAACTATTTGAGGCAACTATAACCAAGATACATAGATTTGGGTTAAAATTGGAGTAATAAAGAGAAAAAACAATATTCTAAAGCCATGGCATAAATTCTAATTTAAAGAAACTAAAAGAATAGTTGCTATGTTTGAGTATTAAATTTAGCTCCATACTTTCTGGGAATTAAAGTAAAGTCTGAACATGATAAACAGTAAGCACTGATCAAAAGAAAACTTTTCTAGCCTTTGACTTAAATTACAATGTGTGGCTCAGTCCAGATATTAAGCAAAGAGTTTTATGCTGGAAACAATGTATATGGCCATTGTATATTTATATGTATATGGCCATTTCTTATATAAAAAATTTACATTAAGAATGAAAATATGTTTCTGTGAAGACATTTTTGCAATGGAAGTGCATTTGATCAATTTGATTCAGGATAGAGTCAAAAGAGTCTGCCCAGTAGTAAGTCACTCTATCACTTAGAACTAATGTCTCAGCCTGAGTTTCAACAGGTACTGGATAAGACAACTCAAAATGGCAAATTACTGGTATCTGAAAGTTTTTGTTGAACAAATGGAAATATATATGTCTATTTTATGTGAGCAAAGCTATCATTTCCCTGTAAGAACTGAATACCTGTAGTTTTATTATTTGAAGACCTATTTTCAAAGGTTTGCAAAGGCAAAACAACTTCAATTAAGTCCCAACTTCTGTCTACTGGTGTTTGTCTTTTCAGTGTTGATGTCCAAGTGCTTTTAAAATGATAGATATTAGCAGAGTCCCTCATCTCCCGAGGACTGGATGCTTTTTCTCTCCCCTTTTCAGGCCCGGCTTTGCTCAGTCTTCAGGCTCAGGCCTGTCTCCCTTTATAGAGTTTAATCATAATCTAATGCTCATCATGAAAAGACTGGTTTAAAGCAGGGAACTCCAGCGGGAAAGGCTGCTCACCTCAGAGACCCGGAGCGGTGCGCTTGGGGCTTGCTCCTGTTGCCCAGGTGACCCACCTGTGGGCTAGGGAGGGTCTTGTGTTCAGACAGAGGTTACAGAAAACTGCGGTTTAATGCCAGGAACTCCAGCAGGAAAAACTGCTCACAGCTCAGAAACCTGGAAGCACATACTAGGGAACTAAGGATACTGACTACTCAAGTCTTTCAAGACACCCCAACCAAAAAGGTTTATATAACAAACCCTAGACACATCACTAAATAAAGACACACTCAGGAACACCAAAAACATTTAAAACCCATCAATCTAAAAGAGGAGAAAGAACGAAAAAAAGAAGACAATACAATAGAAACCACATATATGCACCACATCCATTGACTAAAAAGGAACTTGTCCCCCAAAATAGCCAACGGAAACAAGATATATCCACCACAGCAACAAAGGGACAGAGGCAAAAATAACCACAACTTGGTCGGCTTTGCCATGCCATCTAATTCTAAAACAGCAGTGAATTAATACATAGAGCAAGTCTGAAGGGAAAACACAGGAAGGAGGAAAAATACAAATACTCAAGTAATCCCTAAGAAGAATAACTCATCACCAAAGAATGAACCTGTGGAAACCAACATGGAGGACATGGAAGAAATGCTATCTATGTCAAAGAATTCAGAATCTATTTGTTAAAAGCATTAAAAGAAGGAAGGGAAGATGGAGAAAAAAGGGAAAGCAAGAGGTCAGAAATTTTCAATGAGCTAAGAGAAGTAGAAAAATATAAAAAACAATGCAGCAAAATGAGCAATATCATTTATGAACAGAAGAATGAGATTGAAACCCTAAATAAGAAGCTGACCGAGATACAGTTTATAAGAGGATCAATAGAAAAGCTCAAAAATGCAGGGAAAAGCCAATAAAGCAGATTAGAAGAAATAGAAGAGCGAATTAGCACACTTGAGGACACAGAAATAGAGAAGACAAAGAAAGAAAAAGAGAGAAAAACAAAGAAGACAGAAGGAAAAATCCAAGATGTCAGATACCCTAAAGAAAACAAATATAAGAGTAATTGGAATCCCAGAAAGAGAAGAGAAAGACATAGGATCTGAAAGACTTTTCAATGAAATAATAGAGGAGAATTTTCCCAAATCTGAAGAAAGAAATGAAAATAGACATACAGGAAGCAAAAAGGACACCAAATTACTTTAATGAAAGAAAAAGCACAAGACACATCATAGGAAAACTTTCAAGAGCCAAAAAATAAAGAAAAAATTATGAAATTAACAAGTGATAGGAAACAGATAACCTACAAAGGAAAACCCATTAGACTGACCTCAGATTTCTCAGAAGAGACCCTCCAAGCAAGGAGAGAATGGGGCCACATCTTCAAAACACTCCAAGACAAAAGATGCCAGCCAAGAATACTTTACCCAGCAAAACTGTCCTTTCTTTATGAAGGACAAATTAGAGCCTTCTCAGACAAACAAAACCTCCAGAAATTTACTACCACCAAACCCCCAATCCAAGAACTTCTGCAAGAATCCCTAAGACCGAAACCAACAGAAGAATTGAAAAGAACGAAGAAGAACAACAAGAACAACAACAAACTAAAACAGAACCCCAAATGACGATCAAGAACCCAGTGTTAGAACCTCAAACATCAATAATTACTCTAAAATGTCAATGGGCTAAACTCATCAGTCAAAAAATACAGAGTTGAAGACTGGATTAAAAGACAGAACCCAACATTCTGCTGCCTTCAAGAAACACATCTGATCCCCAAAGATAAGCACAAATTGAAGGTAAGAGGATGGAAAACAATTTTATAAGCAAATGGGCCCCACCAATAGAGCAGGGGTAGACATTCTTACAGAAGACAAAGCAGATTTCAAAATAAAAAATGTGATAAAGGATAAAGAAGGTCACTACCTAATGGTTCAAGGGTCAACCCAACAAAAAGACATAACAATTATCAACATATACTCACCAAATGAGGGTGCACCAAGATTCGTAAGACAGCTACTAAGAGAACTGAAAACAAATATTGATGAAAATACATCTATAGTAGGAGACTTTAACATCCCACTCTCAACAAAGGACAGATCAAAAACAAAAACAAAACCTACACAAGGACACAAAAGCCTTAACAGAAGACCTAGACAAAATGGACCTAATAGATATCTACAGGAATGACTACACCTTCTTCTCAAATGCAAATGAATCATTCTCTAAAATTGACCACATACTAGGCCACAAGGCAAACTTGAATAAATACACAATGAGTAAAATAATACCAACCTTCTTCTCAGATCATAAAGGCATCAAACTAGAAATCAACAATGAAAAGAAGGCAAGAGGAGCATCCAACACTTGGACACTGAACAACATGTTACTAAATGAAGAATGGGTAACTGAAGAAATTAAAAAAGAAATTTAAACCTACTTCGAAACAAAAGACTAAGAAGACACAACATTCCAAAATGTCTGGGATGCAGCAAAAGCATACCTAAGAGGAAGGTTCATAGCAATACAGGCCCATATCAAAAAGCAAGAAAACAACCAAAGAAATAACCTTATCTCCCAAATTGAAAAATTAGAAAAAGAGCAACAAAAAAACCCAAAACCCAGATGAAGACAAGAAATAATAAAAATAAAAGAAAAAATAGATAACCTAGAAACCAAAAAGACTATGCAGAAGATCAACAAAACCAAAACCTGGTTTTTTGAAAAAAAAAAAAAAAAAAAAAAAAAAAAAAAAAAAAAAAAAAAAAAAAAAAAAAAAAAAAAAAAAAAAAACAAAAAAACCAAAACCTGGTTTTTTGAAAAAAAAAAAAAAAAAATAAAATTGATAAACCCTTGCAAAGTTCACAAAGGAAAGAAGAGAGAAAATTCAAATAAACAGGATCACAAATGAGAGAGGAGAAATTACAACAGATACAAAAGAAATCCAAAGGATAATAAGAGATTACTATGAACAACTATATGGAAATAAATACAACCTGAATGAGATGAACAGATTCTTAGAAAGACACAACTACCCAAAATTGAGCAAAGATGATATAGAGAACTTAAACAATCCAATTACAAGCAGCGAAATAGAAGTAGTCATTAAAACTCTACCTAAAAACAAGAACCCAGGACCACAAGGCTTTAGTAATGAATTTTACCAGACATTCAAAGATGAAAAAATACCTGCACCACTAAAGCTTTTCCAAAAAATTGAGAAAGAAGGAAAACTGTCAAACACATTCTGTGAAGCAAACATCACACTCATACCAAAATCAAATAAGGACAGCACCAAGAAAGAAAACAGTAGACCAATTTCCCTAATGAACACAGATGCAAAAATTTTAAACAAAATCCTGGCAAATAGAATCCAACGATGCGTGAAAAGCATTATTTACCATGACCAAGTGGGATTTATCACAAGGGCACAAGGATGGTTCAACATCCAGAAATCCATTAACATGGCTGGGCATGGTGGCTCGTGCCTGTAAGCTTCAGCCTATGAAGCAGCCGGGGCTAGGGATCGCGGTTTGAGTCCCGCCTGGGGCCCATAGCAAGACCTAGTTCCAAAAAAATAGCTGGGCGTGGTGGCGCGTGCTTATAATCCCAGCTACCTGGGAAGCTGAGGCTGGGGATTGCTTGAGTCTGTGGTACCCCAGGCAACGAGAGCCTACGGTTCCATGGGCAAAAATAGTGAGACCTAGCCTAAAAAAAAATAAAAATAAAAAACAAAAAAACAAAAAACAGAAATCTGTTAACATAATACACCATATCAACAAAGAGAAAAACAAAAAACACATGATCATATCAATAGGTGCAGAGAAAGCATTAGACAAAGTCCAGCATCCATTTATGACAAGCCTATGGCAAACACCATCCTAAATGGAGAAAAACTAAAATCATTCCAATTAAGATCTGGAACAAAGCAAGGATGCCCACTCTACCCACTACTTTTTAACATTGTACTGGAAGTTTTGGCTAGGGCAATAAGGCAAGAGAAAGAAATAAAAGGGATATAAACAGGAAAAGAGGAACTGAAGCTATCATTATATACAGAGGACATGATTCTTAATATAGAGAACCCAAAAAAATCCATGCAAAAACTACTTGAAATAATAAACCAGTTCAGTAAGGTACCCGGATACAAAATCAACACACAGAAATCAGTAGCTTTCCTATACGCAAAAAACCAAGAAGAGGAAGAAGAAATTTAAAAAGCAATCCCATTTACCATTGCACCAAAAACAATTAAATACCTGGGAATAAACCTAACAAAGCACGTGAAAGATCTATACAAAGAAAACTTTAAAAAGCTGCTAAAAGAGATAGAAGAAGACATAAGGAAATGGAAAGACATTCCCTGCTCATGGATTGGAAGAATTAACATAATCAAAATGGCCATCCTGCCTAAAGCAATCTACAGATTCAATGCAATCTCTATTAAAATTCCACTGACATTTTTTAAAGAGATAGAAAAACAGTTACAGAAGTTCATATGGAATAACAAAAGACCTCGAATATCAAAAAGCCTCCTGGCCAAAAAAAGAGAGAGAATGGGGGCCAACTATCCCAGATCTCAAGTTATACTACAAAGCCATAATAATTAAAACAGCATGGTACTGCTACAACAACAATCAGATCAACGGTACAGAATTGAGTGGTCGGAAACAAAACCACACATAGTCAACTAATCTTTGACAAAGGGGAGAAAGTTACACTGGAACAAAGATAGCCTCTTCAATAAATTGTGCTGGGAAAATTGGACTAAGACCTGCAAAAAAATGGACCAAAACAACATCTTCACACCCTGTACAAAAACCAACTCAAAATGGATAAAAGATTTAAATGTCAGACCTGAAGCCATAACATACATAGAAAATAACTTCGGAAAAACCCTTCAGGAAGTACAATTCAGAAACTCCTGTCTGGAAAAATCTACTGATGGCAAAAAATTGAAGGAAAACATAAACAGATGGGACTACATCAAACTAAAAAGCTTCTGTACAGCAAAAGAGACGACAGAAAAAAAACTAAAAGAAACCCAACTGAATGGGAAAAATTTTTGCCCTCCACAAGAGTGATAAGGGTTTAATAACAAAGATCCATAAGGAACTCACACAATTAAACAAAAGCAAAACAAGAAGCCCAATCATAAAATGGGAGAAGAACTAAAAAGAAACTTCCCCAAAGAGGAAATACAAATGATCAGCGTCACTAGCAATAAGGGAAATGCAAATCAAAACCACAATGAGATACCACCTTACACCAGTAAGAATGGCCCATATCCATAAAACAGGCAACAACAAGTGCTGGCGAGGATGTGGAGAGAAGGGGACAGTCTTACACTGCTGGTGGGAATGTAAACTGGTCCAACCTCTATGGAAAGCTGTATGGAGGGCCCTCAAATTAATGAAAATGGAACTATCATATGACCCAGCAATTGCTCTCTTGGGAATTTACCCAAAGAAGACTTCAATACAAAGTGACACCTGTACTTGGATGTTTATTGCAGCACTATTTATAATTGCAAGGACATGGAAGCAATTGAAATGACTGAAAACAGATGACTGGATGAAGAAAATGTGGTATATATACACAATGGAATATTACTCATCAATTTAAAATGACAAATTAGATGATTTTATGATAACATGGATGAACTTAAAAGAATTCATATTAGCAGAAGAAAAAAAACAGAAACCAAATGGTTTCACTACTGCATGGGGCAGGGAAAAGATAAACAAAAATCCATGAAGAAAAGACAAAACAAGTCAACAACCAAATTGAAGTACACAACTTGGAGGGGTGGGTGGGACAGGGTGGGAACAGTCAGGGAGGTGGGGTGAACCCCAGAGATCACAGAGATGTGAAATTTATATATAAATAAATTATTTAAAAAATAAAATAAAATGATAGATATTAAGGCATTGGCTTGGAAAGCTCCAGCCAGTTTGGCCTGTGGGGGCCGTGCGTGCCCTGATCTGCATGTGCCCACAGCTGGCAGCTGGCAGCTGCACCCATTGAGCACCCACAGGGCACACTCCGCCATCAAGCTGGCTGGTAAGAGAGCCTCCGGGGCTGGCCCGGGAGACCTGGACTGGACCGGAAAATGGGAAGGGGGGGCGGGGAGTAGGGAGGTCTTGCCATTTCACTCTTACTCCACTTAATCCTCGGAGGAATAAGAAAAACAAACATTGCAAACAGTGACATAGAACGCGTGAGGGACCAGATAAGGATCCTGCCAGTACAACTGCTTAGGACGCAGAAAGATCATCATAGAACATAATGGACTGGAGAAACAGCCATGGTGAAGACCTATCACTGAAGTGTATGTACCTACAAACTTGTCAGGAATGGATGAACCAAGACCCCATTTCAGGATATGCCACCCAAGAAAACAAGGAGTCCCTCCCCACACTGTGGGAGAGGAGGTCCACAGAGTTGGGGAACTGGCTCCACAACAAATCTGCGAAGGGAGAGAGTGGAGATGATCCACAAAGGCCATGGGTGGATGCCTACCCTCGCTGAGAAACCTCATTACAGCAAACAACTGGGAGCAAGGCCCCCCAAGCCAGAAGGCAGAGCTATGGGGTGGAGAGGCAACGGATATACTGGGTGAATAGACTGGAACGGGCAGCCAGCAATGAGAAGACATTGTTAAACCTCAAATGAGCACGGATAGGCTGCCCAACGCAAAGCTAAGACTACAATCCTTGACACACAGAATGCTGTGTACCAGGAACACAGACCCTCGCCTATCAAATAGACAACCACAGAAAAGAAAGAGAGACCTATGGAATGAACATAAATCATCAACGATAGAGGAGTCTGAGTGAACGGTGGGGCCATCAGGGGTTGGGGAGGAGGGAAGGCATCCCAGCAACCATTTTTTCTGTGTAAGAAATTTTAAAAAAATGAATAATAAAAAAAATAATTTAAAAAATGCTTTAAATAAAAAAGTTTAAAAAAATGATATTAAAGAATAAGTTGGAATGGCTAGCAGTTTAGCACAACCCTCATAATAATCCACTATAACAATAACCCTCCTAATTATTATTATTCCTATTAAACATGGGGGAATCTACATATGAATGATTAGGAAACAAACATCTAATTTTAATTTTGGACCTTTAATTAATGGACCTTTCAGAACTGGTTTAATAAAAAATAGCAAATATTTTTAAGTTCCACTTTTAAAACACTGAACAGTTATTTAGTGAGCACCTCCTGGGTGTTCAGGAAGCAATTAAGAACAAAATAAAGTCTCTACCCTCCAGAAGTCTGCCTTTAATAGAAGAGACAAGGAAGAGCTGTTAAAAACTGCAGAGATATTACTTCTACTATAGGGTGGATAGAGAAGACTTTTAAAAACAACTTTTTTGAAGACTTAGGGGTCGAGGAACAGGGCAGGATAAAATCAGCTTAACCAAAATAATCCTGAAAAGGGCAACATCTACTACGATCTCATCCTTCTACAGTGAGTTATTGCCCCGGTCACCGCCATCCCAGGGTTTTACACGCGACAGAGCACGAGTTCAAGCAACTGTGCAAATGGTAAAATGTGCTTTATGGAATCTTCTCTTTGTCGTGTGCTGTTTTTCTTTAGTTGTTAGGCATTTTTTCTCGTCTGGCTTCAAAAAGGGGTGCGAACCTCTCCTATTAGACACCTCGCCGCCGACGACGTGCACCTGACGGTGGTCGGAGTCCGCTAGCTTGTCTACCCCAAAGCCGCGGGTGAATCCACCTCCAGATCAGGAACTGGGGCGCGAGGAAGAGAGGTCCAGAGTCCCGCTGACAGGTGGGCAAAGAGGAGACCTCCCTCCCCCCCCCACCCCTACCCCTCCACCCCGCGCTTTGCCTCCTTGCCCTCCCGGGCCCGCCCTCACGCCTGCGCCTTC
>PVHY01014610.1:0-38077 GCA_004024945.1 Uropsilus gracilis | reverse complement strand
CTCTTTCCTTTCTTTTCTCTCGGTGTCCCACGCTGCTCGACTTCTCCCAGGTGCTTCAAGCTTCTTCCACGGTGGCTGATGAAGGAATCAGCCTTCCAAATCGCTGGCCGTCTCTAGGTACCAGCTCCCCACAGCACCTTGCTACAACGCCACACTCTCCACGCTGGCCACACTTCTGCCGGCCGCCATGGCTCCTCGTCCCCTCCAGCTCACTCTTCCAGGTGGCCTCTGCCCAGCCTGGTCACTCGGGGTACTCTTTACCCGCCTGCCATTCTCTTCTCTCCTCTCCCAAAGGTTTTCTCTCTCTCTCTCTAGTTCTCTTCCTCTCCCAATCGTTTCTGTCTCCTCCTAGTCTCTGCTCTTTGCCTTTTCGCCCCCTGCTTCTCGTCCCACTTTCTTTTTCCAACTCCTCCTTTCTCCTCCAACTGCTACCTCCTGGGCCGCTACCAACTCCACACCCAATCTGGTCGGAGCCCACTGGCCCCCCGGCCAATGGGTGAGGAGCACCTTAAGGAGGCAGGGCTCACTGCCACCAGCCAATGGGGGAAGAGTACCTTGTTAAATGCCATAATCTAGGGTGGGGGTGTTAGGGCCACCCAGTTTCACGGTCACAACTTTTAGTCAAATGTTTGCTTCAGGTCAGTCTGACCCTAGAACATACGGGCAAATTCGCACTCTACTGACTAGGAGAGTTGAGTTGCAGTAAAGGACAGTGTGGGTGTTTGGATATTACTAGTTGCTTATTCTCATTATCAATGAAAGAAGGGATGCTGAACATCTTGATATTCAAACTTTAAAGAATATTTATTCTTGTTTGCTAGGTTCTCAAACTCACCTCTTTTGCACAATGGCTGAATCATCTCCATGGTAACCAAATGTGACCTCAAACAAGGACTGGGGGGCCAGATCCCATAGTAATACAGGCTAGTAACGGGGCACTGAAGGTCAAGGTCAATCAGGATTATTCCAGTTTGGGTTAAATGTTCTCTGGAACAGCCAATCTCAAATGTTAACACACATTTGAATCACCTGGAAAACCTGACTAACATATCCCAGCAGGTGGGAGATGGGGCCTGAGGATACGTATTTCTAGCAACCTCCCCGATGTTGCTGATGCTACCGAGTCTCAGATCTTGTATTTATGGAGCAAAGGTCATGAACCATACTCACACATTTGCTGCCCTGGAAGCAGTTTTTTCTAGACGGGTGTCCTGATGAGCATGCCAGTTCAGCCAGTACTAGTTGTATGATTTGGAGAAAACATCTTTACATCTCTGAGGCTGTGTTTTCCCATATCTAGAAGTATAAATCTGTTGTGAACTATTTATTAGATCATTTTGGATTATGAAATTCATTGGTTCTCTGATATAAAAATACTTTAGATCCACAGGCTTAACCTGAGGGCAAATTGCCCCTGCGTTGCATGGAAGGGGAGTAGGACAGAACTATGTTATGACTTTCTTGTTTACATCTTATTTCCAAACACTTATGTATCCCAAGGTAAATGATTTCTTCTGAATGTACACAACACTGGCATTCTCCATGAAGAAGAGACAACAGTGAAGAGCGGACATCGTTTTTTGGCATCTCCATCTCTTCTACTTGGCCCTCAGCTTCCTTTGTGAGTTGTTTGTAGCTGCAACTTGGATATATGAATATATACATAGAATAATGCTCTACTGACTACTAGATGGCAAACATTTTCTTTACCACTTCAAAATTTTATTATAATAATACTGTCCACTTCAAGTAGTGTGAACTCATTACTTAGCATATTATATGAAGGTGTCCTCAGTACTCAGACATACAGCAATTTCTCTGAGAATGAAACTAATTAAAATCTACCAAGAATGTACATTTGAAAGATGTGAATCTGTATCACTAAACATCTACAGTGTTGTAAACTAATGTTATAATTAGAATAACTTGATAACTAAAAACAAAAAAAAAAATAGAGAGATGCAAATACTCCACATGTAGTCTACAACCACAAAGGCGTAGAGTACCTCCCCACCAGGTCCGTGAAAGGTCATTGCTTTAGGGAGGCAGAACCTATTACAGGATTGATGCTACCAAGACTAATAGAATCTAGTCATTTTATGCTGCTATCTGAAGAAGGAATTATTAACAAGAGAGTATTCTGCATGGATTCTACAAAAATGGAGCAAAAAGTCATAAAGTGTTGGTAATCTCTAGATTCAGAAATAGGTGGTGACCAGCAAAGGATTTGGCAGGTCTACCTGTAATAAAATAGGCACACGAGGTCTCTAATTTGTGTCATGGGCCATGAAGATTCTCATCTAACTCCCTTTGCTCTAAATCCATGCTCTCCTGGTAATATGATTGTGATAAATTTCCCATATAAACTTTGTCATGGGGAGAAAATTTGCTAACCACTTGACCTTAATATTCTAGCCTGCTTGGCAGTTAATTCTCATTATAAATGAATAAATTGGTATTTGGCCAATACATCGATTTGTGTGTTTGTATTTTAATTACATCTTTCCTCTAGATCCTAACACCCTTGATCACACAAAGTCAGCACCATAGTGAGAACCTTAGTGAGTCCACCAAAGATTAGTCTTTGTGGGAGCCAAGCGTCAACAGTCTCCTCTTTTATCTCTTTCCTGTGTCAGCAACTGTTATATAGTTACTAAATACCTATGGTTTTCACTTCTACACTTAATTCCAGTCACATGCAGTGCTATGGTAACTGTCATAAGTAGGTGCTACATACAATACTACACAGTTTAGTCTACCCTCAGGACATACTACTGTGGATGAAGACATAACACATGATTGTAGACATGAGTTGCTGACACACACCTGTGCAGAGACGGGAGAATGTGATTGGTCTATTATCACCTCCATTATATGCAAATGGAAATACAAAAGACCCATGCTATTGCTGTCCTAAGCTTTATTCAAAATGGTAAAAAGACATGGTAAAATCACAATTTTCTGGACTCTGGAATGTCTTCACCAAGTTACCACTATTATATCTAAAATGGAAATTTAGGATATACCAACATCTTGGCAACATTTAATACCTTATGCCCTTGGGAGAGCTCTGGGAACTTGTGCCACATCTATAGAGCTTCCTCTGCTGACAACCATGTTACATTGTCTCTCTGTGATGCTTCGATCTTGGCCAAGAGAATGGAAGAATTTCGAGTGAAGATGGTGTCAATGGATCTTCACTATTACTTTATATAAGAGCCGCTGCCTACATTTTAAAAACAAATTCCCAGAAATGGTTACATCTTTTATATGTCAGTAGAACTATCTTGGTACAAAGAACCATTGCCACTGCAACTTTGAGTATTCAGACACTAAATCAGTGATATAATTCTCTGGCATTGGCATTGATTCCTGGATCTGTATGAGCCTGCTTCCTGCTTGCTGATTTATATTTCATACCTACATGGCACTGGTTTGCTTATCTGTTCAGCTCAGCAGTAAGCCAGTTGTAACTGTATTCTACCAACTCCATTTGCTTTATTTTAACTCAGGGGATGACCATATAGAATTTTATTTTCTTTATGCATAGAAGACTCATCCTTTTGGGGCACAAAACCTGACTTTGCATACATTTAAAGAAAGGGAAGCTAATAGTTGATGCCTTTCTTTGTGCTAAGCACTGCTTTATTTTGTTAATTATACACACTTAAATTCATATTATTGAAAAATGGAATATCCATTTCTGATATCTGATGCTTACCACACCTTTATGAAGTAGATGTTTTAAATTCAATTTAACAGCGATAAAATGATGGTTCTGAGCATTTAACTTGCCTTCTCTAGTGTCATGCAGCTAGTAAGTGACATGGCTATGATTTGAAACCTGTGTTTTTCTAGTGCCAGAGTCATTTGATCTCTGACAGAGGAGAGAAACTTCCTAAGTTGTACCCCTCCTGACTACCCTAAAAGACCCAATTATACCTCTCAAAACCACTCCATACAATGAGGGTACTCTATCCAGTGGCATTCACATAGCCACTAGTTGAAATTCATGATTGGCAGAAAGTTGTGGTATATGTATAAAATGGGATATTACTCCGCAATAAAAAAAAAAACAAAACAAATTTGATGCATTTGTGATAACATGAATGGACCTAGAAGTATGGACCTTATTTCTGTGTTAGCAGAAATAAGCCAGAAAAATAAAGAGAAATACTGGATGATTTCACCTATTTGTGGGATATAGGGAAAACAAACAAACAAAAGGACAAAGGAAATTTGAAGCTTAGCAGAATGAAAGCATAGAGCAAGAAAGGGGGATGGGGTAAAATCTGGGGAGTGGTGGACATTAAGATGATGGTTCACAGACATTAGGGTGGTGAGAGAAGCCTGTGGTAGATAATGATGTTTTATTATATATATATATGTATATATATATATATATATATATATAATATGTTCAATCAACTTTAAAAAATAAAATGAAAAAAAAATGAAAAAATAAAATTATATAATTTCAAATAGAAGAAGAAAAGGAAACTTATAATCTGGTCAGGAGCCTATAAGGGAAGCACAGAACATATCAGTGCCTTCCAGGACTTTGAAATTTCATTTGTTTTTCTAATGAGTTGTTGAAAATTTCTTGACATGTCTAAAAATGCACTATCTCTCCATTACATAATTGGATAGGCTCTTGCTTGTTGAATCAGGATTCTAACAAAGGTTTCTGGCTATCAAGGCTCCATATTTCTGTAGCTCTTCATTCAAAGCTATTGAATCATTTTGAACAAAAGCTCAATGATGTTTATAACATTTGCACAATGCCAGGAGACAACAAGGACTTTAAAGACTTCTGATGGTTGTTAACTGCCATTGTCATGGGAAAATCAAGATTAAAATTAGAGTTTGATTAATTCATACTGTGTCTAGTTAGCTATTTAAATTTTCAAACTGCCCCCACTGTATCAACCTCAGGGAATTTCCAGCCCAGCAATCTGACTCTGAGGAACATTTATGGGAAGATAACCTTGATCTCTTCTACGTTAACCATGAGGATATCAATAACTATGAAACATCATGTTCCTTTAGTTACCCATGTTGATTCTATCATGCCTGAGTCCCTTATTAAATCTGCTTTAAATCTATAACACCTCATGGGGCAGTGAAGACTAGGGGTTTATCCCTTTCATTTAGATCAGATATCCCCTTGTATTACCTACACCTGTGTGTACACATTTAACATTTACAGGTTCTTGGAAAAGCTACTCTAAATGAAACGATGTTTAATGATACCAGTTTCTCAAACAGTTTCTCAATCATCTTCAATCAGGAGATTCTCCTTACCTCAACTTTATAACAAAGTAATGTTTAACTAAATGATGTTATTCAAGCACCTGCTATAATCCCTTTCCCCATTCAACTTTTCCAGGATATGAGAGTCAGTGTTGATACTGATCATTCCATATATAATTTGGGAGGCTTCAAATAATAAGTCACTGGGTCCTAACTACATGCCAAGGATTTATGTGCATGAAATTGTCATGAGAAAGAATTTATGTGCATAATTCCCACGAGGAAGGGGAAATTCTAATAAGAATTTCCTTTTTTTTTTTTTTTTAGAAAGGTAAGCTCACAGAATTTAAGTAGCTTACACAAGGTCACAAGTTAGTAAGTTACAGAGTCAGAATTTAGGTCACTAAAGTCAAGCTGACAAAAAGAACATGCTCTTTATCACTATACTGCTCATCTTTCCCAAACTGTTGTTTCAGACAGAAAAGTCTTTTTTTAAGTGAATTCCCACGTGTTCACCGAATGACATGAGTAATGCATGTAGCATGCCTTTTCCAAACCTTTCTCAACTCTGTCTTTACTTAAGAATGGTTCTTAAAATTTACCCACAATCCCAAGATGGACAGAAAATGCATGTTAGGTAACTTTCTCTTTTATTGTCAGGGCTTTTTCAACAGTATTCTGTAGTTTGTTGGCTTTTTTGGATCTCATAAGTATCTTGGGAGGAGTCTTGGGAGGAGTGACCTTACACTAAAGGTCACAGTTCTCTTTCTTGAGTCATGTAGAAACTTACAAAACCTTTAAAGTGTAGCTGGAATATTCTCATATGTGTATCCTTAAAGCAGCATTGAACCTCATCTCTTTGCCTTCCACACGGCTTTCCTATAGCTTTTCACCATTGATTTTAATATTCATAACAATAACAGAAACACCACTTATTGAGCACTTACGACCTGTCAGGTATTGTGCTCTGATATGTGTGCAATTCCTCCTTTCAATCTCACAACCACCCTCTTTGGTACCTACTATTACTATTTTCCTTATTATAAGAATGAGGAAATTGAAGCTTAGAGTTAAGGAAAATGTCCATGGACAGAGCTAGTAAATAAGAAGCAGCCTCAAATCCATACATATTTGAGTGTAAAGAAATCTGTCCCCCTCTGCACTGAGGTAGTAACCAAGCACAGAGAGCAAGAAAAGGAGGCAGGGGCTATGGAACATGAACTTCCCCATCCTTGGTTTTTCTGCTGGTCTGGAGTACTCAGAGACCTGACCTTTAATCAGAACGCCAGATCCCATGCTGATTGCTGTTGAACTAACAAGGGTTCTGACACCACCCTCCAGGGATCTTTCTCTAGCTGACCTGTCTATCCCATTTAGCCTCCAGAGGATGATGTTAAATAAATCAATGGAAGTGGCCAAGTCCACACATGCTGGACTGGGAGCCTGTGTGCAGTGGCATTTTATTAATACAAACAATTATACTGCCAAATCGCAGTGCATTATTCCCAGACTAACAGCGGTCCCTGAGCCCAATACAATGTCGAAGCAAGAAAAATGGTAACCATCTTTAGAATGCCTTTCTATTCTTTTTTCCTGTCAAATATAGGGAGTCTGGCCTTTTTTTGCATGTCCTTGGGATTTGAATCTAAGCACTAACTTAGCAATTCAGACTTGTTGAGGCAAGTGTGGAAATACCACCCCAATGGCAGTTCCTTTCTTCCAAAAAAATTAATGTACTGTGCGTTTGTCACAGGTGGGAATTTTAATAAAGTTACTGTTCATTTGGAGGATGTAGACAAATTAATTTGTGATGGCCCCAAGGCTGGTGAAATTGCCACATATGTCAGTGCCTATTTTGATATATGGCCTTGATTAACACCCAACTGCCTAGGGAAGCAAGCAGTGGAGAGTGTGAGTTAAGGTGGAGCTTGACATAACTACCACGAGCTTCTTTTAGGGTGGAGGCTGCGAGTCAATGACTAATGCATATTGAAAGCCTACCATTTGCTACGCAAGGTGGGGACACAGAAGTGCCTAGCACAGGGGCCCCTGCCTTTCAGGGGCTTATAACATGTCAGGGTTATAACCACCAATAGCTATGGTGGAAATAGTAATCCATGCCTTTAACTGAGTGCTTACTATTTGTCCAACACCTTTCTTAGTGTTTCACAGACATTTTCTCCCTTTCCCTCCTTTAAGGACCCTATGAAGCATCCCAGGTGCCGCAGCTTTAGCCACAGCCCTGGATACTTGTAGTCAGGCAGAGCCTTACTCCACCACAACTCTGGGGACCAGGAACTTGGGGGACGTGGCCCAGGAGAGCCAATCTCAGTCCCTCTGGTGTCCAGGGGATGGAAATGGTACCCCTTCCAGTGGGTAGGCAGGCAAAGGGTGGGGGGGTCCCCCTCTGGTGCACTCCCACCTCTAACAGACTTTCATAGGAATGAGAAGAAAAGTAATCCTGCTGCAGACATATGAGAGGAGAATAAAGACCCTGGACACATTCGTCACCTGGGTAAGACCCAAACCGAGCATGATCGGAACCATAAGAGACAAAACCAAATGCAACTAAAAAGATGCATTTGGTACCACAGAGCTACCCTTACAATGTTTCAGGAGAGCAGGGAACCAAACCTGACACAGTGATGCAGCAACACAACTGAAGCAACCTCCTACCAATAGGGTGATAAAAACCACAGAGTAGGGCTGTGGCCACACTCAGAACTGGAAACCAGGAGAGAGGAAAGGAGATGGATCATACACCCCACCAGAATTTTCCCTACTAGGGGACCTCCCTGCCACAAATGGCTCTGAGTTGTGAGCCCAACCCCAGATGCCAAAACAATAAGATTTGGAAGCTGTAAATGGAACAAACATTGGATCAGAGGAGACAAGCCAACATGATTGAGGAGGCATGAAACCATGTGATCACACATGTCTGGAGTAAAGGAGACGTCACCTCCATCAAAGGAAGTGCCACAACCAAGGAGCCAGGATAGCAGCTCCACAAACCCAATGACAAGAGGTTTTCAGACATGCTCAGAATAGTTACCTACTATAAAGCCACCTTGGAAATCTAAGCAGCAAAAATGTACATTGCACCTGAAAAGAAAGAAAACAATGGGCCAAACACCAATCAATGATTTGCAGGGAAAGGGAGCTGAGAGCCACCACAGGAGGGCGAAGATGGGAGGGGGAGAAAGGATGGGCTAGAACTATACAAATAAGACCAAGATTGTGTGCAGAAAATAAAATTTATTTTAAAAAAATAATCCTATGAAGTATGTACTGTTTTTCCCATTTTGTGGATGCAGAAACAGATGCAGACACAGTGAACAGTAAATCAGTCATACCCAGGGTTGACTAACACTAATGTCCCAACTTTTAACCACATTGACATAAACTGCAAGATTGTCCATATGACAAATCTGGATGAGATCTAGGGAACATGGTGGATATGGAACCAGTTAGAGATCCTAATGCCTAAGCATGCTGAATGGCAGAAAATGAAGCGACAACATGGAGTTCTGAGTATCAATGCAGGGAACAAGGCAAGCTAGCTTCTCTAACTCTCCATAATAAGATTTCTCTCAACTAACTGGAAACAAATTCACATACTTAAAAATACTGGCTGATGTCAGTCCTGTGGAAAATAAAATTCAGACTTGAATATGGCAGACAGGCCCTTCTACCTCATTTCTAGCTCTTCTTTGGATAATCAGTTATTAAGCAACTATAGTTAAGTCACCATGCTAAACATATGTAGAAAAGATAAAGATGAATAATAGTAGTACATGGTTCCTATACTCAGATTATTTTCTGTAATGCTCCAGGTAGTAAATTATTTAAATGTTGAGGGCCCTGGAGTCTCTGTCACAATTCTCACCACTGTTACTATACCATGAAATTAGCCATAGACCATACTTAAACAGATGGGCCAGTCTACCTTATTTACAGAGCTAAGTGGTGGGCCAGATTTGACCTATGGGTCAGTGTTTGCTAAGTCCTGTCCTAAGATATGGTCTTAATTATAGTTGTACTTTACATAAGAGAATTTTTTAAAATGCCAACATACATCTGAAGAGTTGTGAATCTATTCCCCCTAGAACACAGACAGTGTTGTACACCAATGTTAACTGATTTTTTTTTTTTTAAAACAGAGTGCTGACAGCTGTCTCTCACCCCTGAGATCCTCATTTAATTGGTCTGGCATAGGAATTGGAATGGAGCTCTTAAGAATTTCACCAACTATTTGATTGTACTATAATATTAAAAATCGCAACTTTAAAGGGAAATGACCTTGTTATTAGCATTAATACAAAACATGATGCCAAATGGAGGTATGAATAGGTACTTTCGAAAGGTAAAGAAAATCTGTTGGTTTCACTGAGGAAATCAGGAGGAGGTAGGCAAAAGGGAGAAAAAAGTAAGTGCAGGAAATAGCAAGGTATTACTACTACTATTACCTGTAGTAACTATAGACTACGCACTTTTCTAGTGCTTTCTGTGCCTTTATGTAGTAAACCCTCATGACAAAACTATAAGGGAGTTATTCTTATTATTGTCATTTTATGAAAGTGGAAACTAAGACCCAAAGACTTTGAGAACTTTGTTTTTTGTCAAACGTCCAGGTGAATGAACAGCTGAGTGGTCAAGTGACAGTGCATACTTGAAAAATTAGAAATTAAATCACAGGCACAATAAAAAGAGAATACAAGATAATTGGTCACTTCTAGTAGCAGCAAAAGAGGCAAAGGGATGAGAGAAGTAAATGCAGATACATAGATTTGAGTTTGCTAGCGAGTTTTGAGTTTTTCACACTGGGTGTTCTTTCATAGATATTTAGCATATTGAATTTTTAAAACAAATAAATAAAGCAATGTGTGGACCAATGGTGATAACATATCATGAACCAAGGATTATATAAATAATCTACTTGTCTATACCAAATGTAAAAGAGAAGAAGGGAAAGGCTAAAGGGATAGAGAGGGACGGTAGAGAAATGTTGGGTAATTGGGAAGATTTAGTAGTAGTTATTTAAATTATAAAACTCCCCACTCACCCCCAGCCTTTACCAACACTACCTTTCCCATACAGTCACCCCAAGAATGCGACTGTCAGGGACTTGGCCTGCTTCATGTACTTGGGAAGTCTTGAGACTTGAAGAATTGGCACTAACTCCCGAAGGTTGCAGGCCTGGGGCAAAGTAGAGAAATAGTGGTTGCCAAGTGGGCATGTGCTTCCTGTTTCCTGCCAGCATCAACAGGAAGTCCAGGAGGAGTGGTTAACAAGGTAGCTCCCCATGGCTCCACCTTTCTACTCCTACTTTGACCTAAATGACCACAATTATGTGATTCCCTTGAAGAGCAGTTTGAATCACAGCCCCTCCCTAGTCACCTCCTTTCCTTCACTGTCATCCTAAGAGCAGAGGCAAAAGCTAGGACTCCAGAGCAATATTTGTGCAGGAGCAGGGATCAGGTACAATGGTCTTTCTGATGTTCCATTTGATCCAGTACCCATACAGACATTAAGTAAGATAAGGCTGCAGGAAGCTGTGACAGGGCCTTTAAGATGTTGAGAACACTGCAGAAATGGTCCCATGTGAATCAGCCCTGGTGAGGATTCACAGTCTACTGGGTTTACCCTGAGGCTTGTGGCCATAGAAGTGACCTTTGTCCTTTGGATGTATCTGGCCTGTCCGGAGCTCTTAGAACCACACCCCTGCCACAGATATACAGTCACTTCTCAGTTTGTTTCTCCTCACATCTCTATATTTTCCTTTGTTGTGTCTCCTGAAGTTTTTCTTTCTTTTATTTTCTTTTCTGTTGTTTCTTCTTTTCTTTTCTTTTTTATTCGTTTCCATCCTCTGTAACATCTACCACTCCTGTCTATCTTGGGTTTTCTTGGCATTGCTCTGCTCTGTTACTTCCATTCCTTTCCCCATCTTCTCTTCCCCGATCCTCTCCCTCTCATAATTAGCAATTGTTTTAGCAGCAAGGCGTCTCCATCATTCATATATCCTCCTTCCTAATCCCCAGTTTCTTTCATCAAAATTAAAATGAATGGTAGTACAATACCTGAGACTACTAATATGAGGTGGGAGAGTTGAATAATTACCCTAGGAACTAACGATACAGGCTCCTCAGAGGAATAGAAATGAGACATGAAGCATGGATGTAGGTTTGTGTTGGGTAGAGGCTGCTGGTATTGCTTCTTACGTTTGTTTCATTACCAGTTCCAAAATGCTGGCTTTGGAGCCTGTTCTAAGGGCAAATCCATTGAACAGATGTCCGTGAGATAAAGACAACCAACAAATCAAAGCAAAGAGCAAGTTCATTCCCACAGGAATCATGGCAGAGCAGACCATCTTTATTGAAAGGTCACAGCAGGTCACCCAGCTTAGCAAAGGGGAGCGGCTGGTAGAGAGGGGGTGTGTTCAGGCAACCTTTGTCTGCCTAGCAAGAAAAGCCAGGTTTGAAAATGTTTTGAGCTTCTAAATGACATTTCTTTGGATCTGTAGCTCTTGTTCTCTCACTTAAGGGATCCAAGGGCATATGTGCCCTGGCACACATAGATGCCAAGCAGTTACCCAGCGAGCAGGAGGGAAGCAATCATGGGAGCAGCAAATCATTGAGAATAATAAGCAAAGGAATTCATTCATTCTCCTCAGCATTTTTATAATAGTGTCAATAGCACTGCTTACTGTGAACTGCAAACCAAGTAGACTTCAGAAGAAATTGAGGTTTCGAAAAGTTGATTAACTTGCTGCAGGTAATGGCAAATTACTGACTCAACCAGCTTTTATTCAGCTGTCTGGCTTAGCGTTAAGAGTTAAGAAATGGGGGAAAATACTACAGACACTGGAATGTAGAATCCAGATTATGGTGAAGTGAGTGAGGCACCAGGGGTGCCACCTTTAAGTATCACTTCCAGGTGCTTTTTAAACTTGGGAGCCATAGTCACCTCATTTTCCCTATCAGTATGCAGTGCTGCTTGAATGGATCAGTTCATACACTTGCTAGAGGAAAGGCCCTAGGTTGAAAATGATTTACACCTGAACTTGTGCATTTCCGTCAAGGTTGCTTCAACTTTAACCTAATTGAGCATGTAAATTAGAAAATTATTATATTAGTCTTAAAGGTTAATTGCTGCAACAAACAACCTCAATATCTCAGGAATTTAATACAGCAAAAGTTTTACTTCTCATTCCATATCCCATAATGTATTTGTCAGGAAGTCTCCCACATGGTGACTCTGAGACAATGCATCTTTCCATCATCAGTTCAGATTTGGGAGTTCTCTCCTAGAGCCTCTGTATCCTACTAGGAGATAAAGGAAAAGGAATGTGAGCAAGACCTCCAAGTATTTTATGGGCCAGACCTGAAAGTCACGCACATCCCTTCTACCCACATTCCATTGGCCAAAATATAGTCACAAAGCCATGCTCGCTGCAATACAATGTTGCAGGAACAGAGTCCTGTGTATCTGTGTGTGTGTATGTGTGTGTGTTTTGTAAGGAAAAACTCATAATAACACAGCATAAAATTGAGAGATATAGGTAGAGTTATTTTTTGATAGAGCTGGGATTGGAACCCAGTTCCACATGACTTTAACTGCTAAATATCACTAATATTAGTTAATATATGCTTAGCACTAATAACATTCCAGAATAACATTCCAGGCTTTATTCTAAATGCCTTACATATGTATTAAATCATATAGCTTCCCAAACCCCCAGTAAGATAGATGTTACTATTATTCTCGGTTTATAGATGAGAAAACCAAGATGAGAAATCTGAGTGGGATTATAGAAAACTTGTTCAGGCTCACCAGCTAGTAAATGATGATGCCAAGACTGGAACTCATGCTCTTATCAAATAATTTTGTGCAAGATACTAGACTATGTGAATCATACAGCATAGGTATTTACAATTTTAAAAAATAGGCATCAGTTAAGTAGACACTTTTCCAGACAAGATATGCAGATGGTAGATAGAACATGAACAAATGGTGATCATCAAGTTACCACAAAGACAAGAAACAACAAATATTTATGAGGATGTGAGGAAAAGGGAACCCTCATACACTATTAGTGGGAATGTTGACTGATCCAATCCTTATGGAAAACAGTATGGAGATTTATCAAAATAGAAATTGATTTATCATATGACCTAGAAATTCTGCTGCTAGTGTCTGAAGAATGCAACAAATGAACCCAAAGGGGTGCATGGACTCCTGTGCTCACTGCTGGACTACTTGTAGTAAGTAAATTATGGAAGTAACGTAAGTGCTTTAGGACAGAAGGGTAGATTAAGAATATATGGTATATATGCACAATGCAATACTACACAATTACAAAAGAAAGATGAACTCCTGTCATCTGCAATACCATAGATGGAACTGGAGAGGGATTGTGCTCATTGAAATAAGTCAGAGGAAAGACAAATGCCAGATGGTATCACTTATATGTGGAATATAAAGAAACAAAATAGACAACAGTAAACCTGAGATACATGTCTGTAGACTTGCGGTTATAGAGGGGGTGGAGAGGCAGAGATTAGAGTAGAAATCAAAGTGTGGAGGGAGCCCAGTAGACTATAGTAGAGGACTATGGTTGCTTTAGTGGTGGACGTGGTATAGTAACATACAAGAGGTGGAATCCTGCACCTCTACATCATATACAGTATTGTAAACCAATGTTACCTCCAAAAAAAAAAAAGACAGTGACTATTGATAATCATAATTTTAAGGTTATTCTCAATCATGGCTTAAAAATATGTGCTGGCATTAAAAATATGCTCCACTTCACTTATTATTGCAGAAATGCAAACCAAAACCTCAGTGAGTAATAACTTCACCCCTGTAGGAATAGCCTACATGAAAATAACCATAGGAACGTGTGCTGGTGAAGGTAGAGAGAAAATGGAACTCCTATGCACTGTTGGTCCAACCTATGTTGCACCATTGGTAAATTGGTCCATCCTATGTTGCACCTTTGGAAATGGTATGGAGATTGCTAAACAATAAGAAGACAAAAATATTTGACCCAGCAATATTACTTCCACATATTTATTCCAAGAATATTAAGAAAACTAATTTGAAACAATATATGCACCCCTATGTTCAGTGCAGCATTATTTACACTAGCCAGGGCCTGGCAAAAATCTAAATGCCCATTGATAGATAAGTGAGTAAGGAAGCTGTAGAAAATATGCTCAATGGAATACTACTCACCTACTTAAAAGGATAAAATCTTGCTTTTTGTGACAACATGAATAGTGACTGTGGTGATTATGCTAAGTGAAATAACACAGAAAGTGAAAAGACATTTATTGGATGGTTTCTCTCATGTATAAAATATAAATATACAAAGTAAAGATATAAAAAAATCACAACAAAAATAAGAGACTGTGAAAAGTATGGGAAATATACCATACGATATGTAGTAGAAGGAAAGAGAAAAGGTAAGAGGAAAGGAGAGAGGGTATCAATTTGTTATAAAAACTCTGGTTGTGAAATATTTTCACATATTGAGGTGTGGTGTGAAGCTGTACTAAAATGTATATGGTATTGTAAAAAATGTGCTGGAATGTTCCATCGGGGACATAGTAACTCCTGTCCTGAAGTTGAAAGAATGTAGAAAGTTACACAGCTTCCTGGCAAGGCAGACAGGGAGAAATATCTCCTAATAAAATGCCATAACTTTCAGGTTGATACCACAAAGAATTGACAAAAATGTGTAACAAAACTTAAACATAAATGTTCATAGCAATATTATTCCCAGTGGGGAAAAGGTAGAAACAAAGCGAATGTCCACCTGCTGTGAATGGCAAGCACATTCGTTATGCACGAAATTCTGACATATGCTACAAGATGAATTAAACCTTAAACCATTATGCTAACGGAAAGAAGTCAGATCACAAAAGCCATGTATTCTGTGATTCCATTTATACATAAGCTCTTGAATAGGTAAATCCATAAAGCCAAGGGACATGATTCATAGTTGCTGAGAGCTGGAGTGATGGAGGAACAGGAACTGACTGGTTAATGGCTATGGGGTCCTTTTGGGGTGATAGAAATGTTCTAAAAGTAGAGCGTGCTGGTGTTTTTGCAACACAGTGTTATCTCCTAAATGTTACTAATGGTCAAGTTTATGTTGTATGCATTTCACCACTATAAAAAACACCATTAACTCTCCCTCATACCAAAAAGGAGAATCTTCAAGGGATTTTAAAATAGGATCTGAATGAAAGTTGATGATATTATGCTAAGTGAAATAAGTCAGCCATAAAATGGCAAAATGATATGCTTCTACTGATGTGAGGTATCTTTCAATACTGCCGGTGCTTGGATGCTAGGGTGGAGTAATATCATACATCTGAGATGATATCAAACTATTTCCCTGAATCATATTCATTGATGCTGTAAACCAATGGTACCTCAGTAAAGAAAATTTAAAAAGTTTCAAAATCAGCTAGAAAGAGAGAAGACAACAAGCCCAAAATGGAGTTCAGTTATACTAGTGCCCCATCACCCAATCAAGACACGTAACTTACAGTTTCACACTCACCCAGAAATGAAATCTTAAAAAAATATATATTTATGTCATTTTTTTCCCTCCATCCTTGTAATCCTCATAGTTCTCCTGCTGCCATATCAGCCATGAATGGTCACTCTTAAAACAGTCAATCTGGAATTACCTGTTCTGCGCTAGTGAGCTCATTTGCCTGATAGACCTCCTGCTAGGCCCAAAAGGAACATAACCTTGCCATAACCAATCCACTTTTTATCAGTGCATCTTTCTTGCTCCGCTTTCTTCTCCCTATAAGTCTTTAATTTTGTGCCATTCTTTATAGTTAGACAATATTCTCCCGACCCATAATCACCTGGTAAATTCAGATACTTAAAATTTACCCAGCTGAATTTTGTCTTTTAACATAACAAAACCAGTCAGGTTCATAGAAATGAAAGATAGAGGGTGATTACCAGGCCTGGAGAAAGGGGAAAGTGAGGAATTATTGTTTAGTGAGTATAGATTTTCAGTTTGACAGTACAAAAACACTTGGGAGATGTTTTGTAGCAATGTAAATATACTTAACACTACTGAACTCCATACTTAAAATTATTAAAAATGGTAAAATGTATGCTATATTGCTTTTACCATAATCAAAATTAAGAAAAAATTACATATAAATTAGAATCTAAGGGGTGAAATGTTAGAACTTCTGGTTCTACTAGAATGTCTTATAAAAATGATAGGTATGTATTTGAAAAACAGGGTAACCTACTGTTTTAGAAGAAAAATCAATTGCCTTGTCTCATGTTGTTGTTGTTACCTGGGACTCAGTAATGTATGGAATTTTCTACATCTATGTTTACAGTTTCCTGTAGAAAATGGGGAGCCATGGATAATTTAAGTGTTAACTGCCTAGTGGATACTTAAGGATTGGAAGGCCACTTCTGTTTCCCTTCCTTCCTCCTGTGCTCTGTGTGTTGACTGATTTATTGCTCAGATGTTCTTCCACTTTCAGAAACAATGAGCAAAAACCCATCAGTATTGTTCCTCGTGGATAATTCTGGTAAGTTTAGTTCAGGGGAGAGGAGCAATACTATCACTTCAGATTATGTGTGCATTTCAATAATAGAAACAGATGGAATCATAAATGATTGCGTGAATCCCTTACAAGGAGACTCATCAGAGAAGCTATCGGCCTGCCTGCCAGCCATACTAGTTTCTTGAGGTCTGTCCAATATTGTAAAGGGATGGAAAGATTGGTGCAGTGCCCAAGAATGGAGTCTGGGAAAGCATGTGTGTTCTGGAGTCAAACAGCCCTGAGCTCCACCACTTACAATCTGTGTGAACTTGGACCTGTCACTTAATCCCCACAGGCCTCAAACTTCCCATCTGTTAGGAATTGTACTTTGTGGAGTTGTTTTGAGGATGGCATGAGATAATACACAAAAAGGACTTAGCCAGATTCTGGCACATGAAAATAGACAATAATGTTACTTCTTTTTCAATACAATAAGTTGCCTCTACCTGCAAGTAGAGGAATTCAGAACCAATGATATACTGACCAGTTCAGTTCAGAGTACCACATTAACTTCCTTCTCTTCTAATAAGGAGATACTCATCTATCTCCAAACCAAACTAAGAGAACTTTCTTAGCTGTTACTCACTCTAGATTTGCCTACCCTCACAAAACAAATTCTTGCTATTCCACTAAATTCAGAGCTATACATGCTGTTGCTGAAAATATCCATCCTCCAGCTTTCTGTTCTCATCCCTTCCAAATCCTCTCTCAATATTCCATCATCAACCTTTACTTTCACACCTTTACTCTCCAAGTTCATTCTGGCCCTTCCTGTTTTTCACATAACTTCTCCAGTTAACCTCCATGCTGTCAAAATTTAGTACAAATTCTCCTTGGGTGAACCCAATTCACATTCACTTTCCCAAACCATCAATTTATGCAAAATGTTCCTTCTCTGCTTCAATGGATTTAGGAGTACATCTGTGTGCTTATTTCACATTGTTTTCCTCTGTGCAAGCAGTTAGGCTATCCATTCACATCTTTGCCATTACCGTTTGTCTAGATGGTAGGCGCCTCAAGGGCAGGGACCATGATTGATGTTTCATCCTTTATAACAGATGAAACAGACCATGATAGACACAGAGAGCCATCTGCAGAAAAATATCTCTGAGAGCCAGACAGGGAGTGTGCAGGTATTTTCAATTCAGACACGATCAGACAAAAAGGATCAACTAATACTCAACAGTCTAAATCTTACATTCTGGTGCCTTTCACTGCCATCACCTTGCAGACAAAATGCAACCCTACAACTAGTGTACTGGTAAGGGAGAGGGAAAATTACCTTGTGCCATAGTTTGTATTCCCAGGTTTAAATCAGATAGACTTCACTAAAAGGAATTTCTCTACCACATATAAAGTAGTTGTGTGCCTCTGATGAAGTTCCTTAGTCATTCTACTTCTGACTTTGTACAGTGGAGATGATGATAATAATACCTAATTTAAGAGTTTTGCAGAGATTTAAATTGTGTTAAACCACTTAACACAAGGACTGGCACATATTACCTACTCAACAAATGTTGATGCTGCTGCTGGGGTTAAGATGACTTACTTGAAGAAGATCGGTGTCAGTCTTTTATACTGAAAGGCACCAAACAGGTTATTTCAGCCAGATGACTTTTCTGAGGCATAGTCCTGGGTCCTGAGACTTTTGCTCAAAGATGGAAAAAGTTCTTTCTGTTACATTAGTTCTTTTCCTTCATATATTTTCCTCTTTAGTTTTTATTATTTTATACAAAAGACATGATTTTTAGATAAATTACCTAGGAATAAGCCAAAAGCCAAAAATTAAAATGCATGAGGCAACCTCCTCTAAAACAAATACTTCCCCCTGAAGCTCGCTTTTGTTATGCAGCATATTGCTATCATGGTAGCAATCATATTGAAGCATGTGACATAGTAGAAGGAAAACACTTAGGGTCAGACAAACCTAGTTCATGTCCTGGCTTAGTCTCTCAAGACCTATGTGAGCTTAGCCTACTTCCCTCACTTCTCTTGGCATCTGTTTCCTCATGAAGGCAAAGACCAGGAATAACACCTACTTCATAAGGTTGTTTCAAGTTTATGAGAAAGAATGCATGTAAAGATGCTCAGCACACTGAAGGAAGTTTTCTGTAATCATCCCCCACTGGTCAGTGATGCCTCATCTGTTCATTCATTGCCTAGTTGTTGTGTATCTACAATATACCTCTTTTATGATCTAGCTGGTGATTTTTATGTAAGGACTTATTTGACTGCTATGTATTTTTCGCATTCATTTATTATGCTTTCACATACCACCACATTTTAATTCTTGTCACCTTACAAATCCAACTTAGTATCTATTAGAGCTAGTCCCTTCACGCTACCCTTCTTCCCCTCCTTATCATTATATTATTGCTTATTCTCCATTAGAGCTAGTCCCTTCATGCTACCCTTCTTCCCCTCCTTATCATTATATTATTGCTTATTCTCCATTAGAGCTAGTCCCTTCATGCTACCCTTCTTCCCCTCCTTATCATTACATTATTGTTTATTTTCCCAAATTAGCAAATAAGGATATTTAGCAATCTAAATCAATAACTAGGTTAATGCTTAATATTTAAATATTTAATAGCCTTTAACAATTAACTATATGGTTATTTATATTTCTCTTTTAGCTTTTGAGAAATTGTGGTAAAATGGTGAAGTATTTGGAGTCAGCTAAGAATTTTTTTTCAATATTCTGCACATTTAAACTGAGTCTTAATTCTAGTCATCCAGCTAAAATCTTGGCCTGCTACAAGATGGTGACTTATTAGAAACATCCAGCAGTGACAGGAAATAATCACAACCAAGACCAGAGGCCTTAGTACTACTTACTAATAATTTGACCTTGGACAATTTCTTTATTTATAAAATCAAGATAGCAATTCTTTGCTCATGAAGTTTCCATGACTGCTACATGAGGTAATACAGGCAAAGCCAATGGCCTCTCCTAAGTACTCAGTACAAGGGTTGTTTAAAACCAATTTGAATTTGTATTTATCTCAGAGAGAGTTCTTTATTAAATTTATTTATTACTTCATTGTTCATTTTTGTACACTATGATTTCTCCCCCAGGTGTGGTCCCTGTAGTTCTCCCATCACCACAGCACTCATTATCCATCACCACAGTACCCTCTGCTCTTCCCTCTTCTGTTTTGACCGCTCTCCCTCCCACTCTCCTTCCATATACCTCAGATCTAAGGTCAATTTGCCAGTTTTGGCATTTTCCTGACCCTTCATTTGGTTGCCCTATATCCTATCTATACATGAAACATCTGATATTTTTCTTTTTCCTTCTCACTTGTTTCACTGAGCATTTTCCCTTTTAGCTCCATCCATGTTGCTACAATTGGCATGCAGCACAGACAAAGTAAGTAAGTCAAAGTCATACCTCTAGTAACGTTATTTACACAACCCAAACCCAGGTGTGCATGACTCCAGGCCCATATTCCTCTTTTCATATCATACTGTCTCAATATGACTCCAAGCATGTAAACAACCAACTGTACCTCAAAGGAAAGTGGCTCACTTAATATCCAATGAAAAGACATATGCGACTATTATTTTTAAAACTATAATATAATCCTTAATCTTTGAATTCTACACCATCTTTCAAGCCTTGCTACAGTATAGACTTAGATCTGGAAGACAGTGCCACACCACTTATGAAGGCCTCTCCCACCAACTCACTAGAATAGCAGCAGATCAGAGCACTAGGTCACAGTGGTACCACACAACCTAGGTTGGAATCCAAGTGCTCCTGGTCACCAGCTGTGTGACTTTAGACAAGTTCACTGACTCTTTTATACCTTTATTTCCTCATCTTTAAAGTTGGGGAAAACTAGTGCCACATTCAGTAGCATTCTGGGGAGCCTCAAACTTTTTTTAGGTACTTGGACAATAACTGCCTCATATTTAGTACTCAGTAAAACAAGGTGATGTTATTATTGTTGTTATCAGTATCTCTTCTTTCTGATTTTCCATAGCACCTTTCAAAATATTATCAAATTCCATATACATTTTGACACAAATATCAAGTGCTTTATAACAATCTGTTAGATATCTTCTCTACTGGATTGAAAGTTCCTGGGGACAGGAATCATTTCTTAGAACCTCTTATAACACCTAGTACATAGCTGGGCACAAAATCTTGATTTTTTTTTAACAAATTGCACATTAGCTGCAGTGCAAAGGACAGTCAGAAAGGATCTTTGGTCTTTAAAAATAATGTAGTGTCCTCATCACCTCCCATTGCTCTCCAGACAGCCACATTAAAGCTTCCAGGCTTGACAACTAATGATCAAATCCCCAGGAGCTCTGTGGCTTGCTTCATGGCCTGTGCCTCATGATTCTCTAGTATGCAGGGCACAGAAGCAGAGAGAATGTAATTGAGAATTCTATCTTCTGCACACAAAACCTGCAGGGCTGAACGTCAATGGCCCTTATCTGGATGTGACTGGCACCAGTTCTCTGCAAAGTTATTTCAGGTGCGGTCTGAAAAATGATGAAAATACTTCAGGATTCAGGTATAAGGGATGGGAAGGAATGTAGTCAGTGAGGGTGGGTAAGGGGGTAGTCGATTTGGGGAAAAAACTGCAATATTTTTATTAAGCCTCTGTGCAGGCTTGCAAAATGGAGGCGGCTGCCAATACAGAGTGTCACCTATCCCAACAGTCAGAGATTGTGTCACCATCTAAATTCAGGCTCTGGAACTAGGCAGTTTGTATGTGAATCCTGGCTCTGCCACTTGAGAATTATGTGACCTTTCTTTTGGAAAGAAAGCAGATGCTGGCGTTAGGAACACAAAGGGCTTTGGCTCTCTGCCCCTGTTGCTTTGTCCCCTTGTTGTCTGAGAGGTGTGACAATGTCACCTGCTGCTCGCACTGTAAGCTGCTGAGAATGAAGACCTTGAGAAAGGCATGACACAGACACGCAATAAAATGCCAAAACAAGCCTTTTACTCTGCACACTTTAGAACTGTGTAGAATGAGGCATTGCATAATCACAAAGATTACCCCTAGCTACCGAGATAACAGCAAAAGTAGGAATCTCAGTCAAAAGCAATTCTGTCCCTTATCCCGAACCATGGTCACCCTGCCCTTTTCCCCCAGAATCTTTTATTGCCAATATTCTGTGGAAACCTCTGCCTCCTTGCCCAGCTATTAACATTGTACCATAAGAATGTAGCAGTGTGTTCTTGTCATTGCTTACGGGTACTCACATAGAAGGTGACTTACTTATACACACACAAACACACACACACGAAGTAGACTAGTTTTGTGAGTTAAGCTGATCATCTATGTGATCCCAAAGAAACATATCATCACTTATCTATGTCACCCTGTACTCAAGAAACATATTCCAAGAATTCAAGTAGGGAAGAAAAAAAAAGGCTGTTTCAGAATATTACATTTTTAGAAAATAATTCCTTGGGTTTCAGTGCCAATAAAACCCTCTGTGGCTTCCTCATTTTCTGCTCTCATGGTTTTCAGAGTCACCCGTCAAGGGAGTTATTAATCCATGACACATGCATACATGTTGGTTTCTCCATTTACTGACATATTCAAAGGCACAGTCAGAAATAGACAATGAGTCTTCAATCAAACAGACTCTTTCAGATATGGAGCTTCTGGCAATTCCACGGGTCTCTTGGTCTAGAGCTGAGGGCTGAAGTAATTAAAAATAATGGACGCCGTCCATCAGCCTGGCCCATGGCCCAGTGAAGTCACAGCATATGGCCTGGACCTTTCACTTTCCCCTGCAAGTTAAGCTGAGTTCATGGAAGTCCTTCCTTAATGGCATTTGATATATTTATGGCACTTCAAAATGTATTAAGTGCTTTTCAAATGCATTATCTCATTTTAGACCTAAAAATTCCATGAGGTTAGCAAAGAAACAACAATTAACCTTATTTTACGGACAAGGATGGTAAAACAAGAGAGGCAAATCATGTTTCCCTTGGCCTCATAGCTCCGAAATGACAGAGCTGAATGTCAAATTCAAGTTTTCAGATTCTAAGTCCAAGGGTCTTTCTGTGTCTTTGTCAACGAGCCTTCTCTCAGAGCTTCCCTCTCTCCAGAGGCCTAACCTCATCAGTCAGGTGTCAAACTTAAATCACCATTCACAGTGCTTCCTGATTTAGCCATTCTCCGGGCACTAAGTAGAGCTATCTGTATCACATTTCAAATTGATTTGGAGGTTGTAGCTCTACAGTTTTGTTTCGCAGCATCTGACCCCGACATTATCTCAGCTTTGTGAGAGTAGTATCAATACTATTTCATGAGAATATTTGTGTCCAGTATGATGGTTTATCAAATGAAGAAAAAAAAGGCCACACCCCCCCCCCCCCGAGAAGCCATCCAAATCACCAAGGGAACAGAATGTCCCAGTATCCAACACCATATTTCCCCAGACCCCTAGTGCTTGCTCAGTCAATTTACACATAAGGGTCCTTGGAGGTAGAGCCTGAGGTCATACATGACTTGAACCACATGGATTCCCTCTCTTCAAAGCTGACTTGGCTATAATCTCTGCTGAGAACTTAAACTTCCAACAGCAAGGCCCCATGCTAAGCACACAATAGGTCCACATTCTCCAGGGAGACTTGATAGCAGGTTATTTTGAATGCCCTCTGTTTCAGAGGAGAAAGCCATTTGTCCTCGCTGGAAATGATACTTCCTCTGACATGAATTTGCTTTTCCGGCCTTCCGGGCTCTTTCCTGCACCACCACCTACAGATTTAATGAATACTCTTTTCACTTCCATTTTATACCTCACAAGAAACTCATTTTACAGAGAAAGAGGGAAGGTGTTGGACTAATACCCAAAGGACTCACTGACCTACTACAAATATCATAAACCAAGAGTAGTTATCCCAGCAGAACAGTACAATGGACTATACGAAGTCAATTACAGAGTCTTCAGGAGCCAACATCTGAAAAGTGGAGGTGCTACCCTATAAGACGTGGCATATTCTGAATGTAATGTCCCTTAGACAATGTCATATCTGTTATAGCCAATATTATAGGAAAAGTTAGAATGGAGCATCTCAATGTTATGTCTAATATCCCACTTTCAAAATGGTATGGTTCTTCTGGTTCCAAGGTTTCAGTACACAAGAGATCTATTCCTCTTTTATTTATTTTTTTGAGACTAGGTCTCGTTACTTTTGCCCATGGAACCACAGGCTCACATTGCCTGGGGTATCAGAGACTCAAGCAATCCCCAACCTCAGCTTCCAGGTAGCTGGGATTACAGGTGCGTGCCACCACACCCATCTATTTTGTATTTGGAACTAGGTCTTGCTATGTTGCCCTGGGCGGGACTTGAACTGTGATCCCCAGTCCCAGCTGTGCTCTATCGACTGTTGCTTACAGGCACGTGCCACCGTGCCCAGCTGAGATCTATTCCTCTTTGAACACAGACAATATGCTGATTATCTAAAAGAGAAGACAGTTGCCTGGCTATTTGGGGCTGCTCTGGCCACCAGAACTACAACTGAGGTGAGAGTTTTTCACTTCAATGGCATGACATAGGGTTTCTGTTTTAGGGTGAGAAAATGGGGATGTATATATGTGAGATACAGGGGATTCATCAAAGCACCTCCTTCTTCAGTCATTCTAGTGGTAAAAATGAAAAGGGAAGACTTGTACAACTACATACAGATGGAATAACCACTGACTGATATCTCAGGGATAAATATTTACATCCTTTATTTTGCTGATTAAGGGCAAAGAAAATGTGCACTGACTAGTAAAGGAAAAGTTGCAGGAAAAAGACAATATTATCCACCCATGGTTTCTTCCTTACTTTTACATAGTCAATCCCTCTCCATTGTATTATTTATGTGTAATAGTGAACTTTACAACATAGTTTCTATTGTGCAGAAGTTCAACATGGAATTATGACAGAGTCAGAAGAGGAATGCACACTATACAAAGATCTTGAACTGAGAGCTGGATATTATAACTGATCAAAATTTGCCACCCATTTTCATGGTCTCGCTCATATCAGGGAAAGCCATTTTATTATATGAATGCTTTTGTTGTTGTGAAGCTAAGTATGCCAAATGATATATGCTGAAATCAGTCAGTCAAAGATATTCCCCAGAATGGATTCTTATGCAAATTATTTATTAGGAAAGTGTTCTCAAGAGAAATGTGAGAGGGAAACAAGATAGGCAACAGGAAGGAGCTAATCAAGGATGAGATTTCAGGTTAAATCTAGCTTTAACCTGATCCCACAGGTAGCTCTTGGCGTATAAATGGCGCTAAGGACTCCTGCCTTGAGACAAAGGGATAGGGATTTTGTATCACTGTCCCCATCAGTCATTGGTTATGAACAGCTTTTGGAGAGAGACAAAGCTCCCCAGCACCATTGAGTGAAGTGAGTTCAATTGCCCAAGAACAGTCCTACAAAGAAATTAGTGAACATGGGTCTTTAGTGGTAGCATCCACAGCAACAGAATTCCTGAGGATTGGTGGAGAACCTACCAAATCTGATACAACTAATCAGTATTTTTAAAGACCCTTCCAATGTTTTGAAAATTCTCTTAGAATTTTTTATTTTTATCCCATTGCCTCCAAGTACCAGTCTCCTCAAAGAAGCCAGAAATTTTCTTTCCAAGCTTCCTTGCTTGCTAGAGTATAGGCATGTAACCCATGGTCCCTCAATCAAGTGTACCTACCTAGACCTAGATTTGGAAGCTAGCAATATAAAAGAGCAGATGGACTCCATTCTGGTTAAGCAGCAGCAGTTTCATTTAATTATTAGAGACAGTAGTTGCAAAGTGTCTGCTGGTAGCATCTGGTGCCCATGGTAAGTGTTTTGGCAGTAGTTGATGCCCTCCAGTGAGACTGCCAGGAATACATCTTGTAGTTGAACAGGTTGGGTTTATTACTCATTACTGCAGGGGGAAATATATACCACAGGGAGAACTTTAGAGAGGACTTATTATAGGATTTGTACTTGTATTAGATGATTTGGGGAAGGTATTAAGGAAATGGAGCGTCCATCTGTTTGGATGCAACCAGAAAGCAATGGTAATCAGCAGTTGAGTATCTTAATAACTCTTACCTAAGAGGAGGGCAGACTGGCCCAAAGCTGAAACTACAGTTGGGAAAGAAGCCAGGATAAAGGAATATCTGGTCATTTTCGTAATTTGGGAAATGTTTGCATTTTCTGTTGTGATCTGTCACTACCACAGAGTAACCCTCTAAGATGTTACTGTTCTGTGAAACTCTTTACGCTCAGCAGGACACCAAGGCCTAGCTATCCAAGGCCTGGATAATGGTGCCAACTCACCCCCCTCACATCAGTGTATACCTTGCTCTTTTTCACAGTTGTGAAGCTGCGGTCCTTGTACCAAGCCGTAGTGTTAGTGGTGTCTCCACTTCCGCCTTGTGATTCTGAGTGTTATTTTTACTGCATTGCCTCCAAGTTGGTTCTCTAACTCACTCAGAGATTGTATAAACTTCTAACAAGCCTCAAATAATTTATTCTCTGCTTAAACAAGTCAGATTTGGATTGGGGTTCTTTACAACTAAGACAACTGGTTGATAGGCATCATCTCTAGTCCTGTGCCCCAAGTGCCAGGACCATACAGGTTGACACCTCCCATTAGAACATAAAAGAAATAAGAGTGGCTAAAGTAACCCTGGGTCCTCTGGAAGAGTGAATTGTCTTCATAACTTCATGACTTCTTTGATTATGATGCACTGTTCCATTTGAGGTTCAGGATGGAGCTAACATCTTCAGGGAGTCTAATAATCCCATCCTAAGCGATCCTGGGTCCCTGTGGATAAGAATCAGACTCTGTTTTTATGGGTTATGAGCCCTTGCCTATACCTACCATCGCCAAGATCAGGGACACAAACGTGACTAGGAAACGAGATCCTGTATAATCAAGTGCAAGACTACTGACTTGGAACGTCGAGGGAAAAGGTTTTATTATGGGTAGCTGTGGGAAAAAACTTTATGGAGTAAATGGAACAGAAATTGACTTTTAGGGGCAAGTAAGCCTTGAACCATGAGCAATGCAAGAGGGTATCCAAATGATGGTGATTCCAGTTAGCTCAGCCTCCTAAATTCTGACCTAGGTTCATTGTGACCTCAATGACTAGGCTCATTGTGACCTCAGCGGGTGAATAGGCCGTGGTCCTGATGCACACTGCTGCCTCCAAATCACAGGATTATGCTGAATCTTTATTCACTTGAAGCTAAGTTCCTTAAAATCCATAACTTTTCCCTTTTCATATTTAACTAGCTCCTCAAATAGTACTTAATAGACTCACATTAAATATTTGTTGAATGAATGAATGAGTGAATGAGTGAGTGGAGGAATAAATACAAGAAACATTTCCTACACCCTCTCTCTCCTTGTGGAATTTTTTTTTTTAAAAAAAGCCTGTCTAGCTTCACCAATTTACTTTTTCTGCTGCTCTGTCTCTTCTAAAAGTAATCTACTGCTCCCCCACCTTTCATGAAGCACTTTATTTCTTAGGGTCCCAGTTTGCTGCTGACAAGTTCTTCTTCTGTAACTTCGGTTGAACTCTTTGTGCAACCAGCCCAGGAGACACTGAACACAGTTCTGCATTCTAGGCCAATTACACTCAGCTGTACTGAGGTATTAATTAGGACACATACAGGAAGTGTTCCATTCAGAGACCTGCAGCCAGAGTGGTAGGTTTCCTCTGAGACAGGGGCTGTTCACAGGAACCAGCAAAGAAATACAGATAACTCAGTTTAATAGCATTAGGCTTGTTCCATAGTTAGCAGGTAATTTTATTCCTTTTAGGGGCAAGGAATAATATTTTTTTGATAGAAGATAAACAAGTCTTCTGTTTACTCACAAGACCTGTCAGATGTTAATTCTCTGTAGGTAATAACTGGCATTGATTTTCTTTGAAGCTGCCTAGATTTATCTGGAAAGTTTCACTTAGGTGCTACCTCTCAATCTGCCTCCAATACATGCAGAAACACAGCACACACAGACACACACACAGACACACACACTCAGACATTCTCCCCGTCTCCATCTCTCTGTCCAGATTTTTTGTGCATCAAGGTTGATGTTGTGGTAATTTGACACAAAGGGTCTTTTTGATACCAGAATGGAGCCACCACAGTGATGGTCACCCTGCTGCTCTATGACAGGCTGGCTCTGGTTGTGGTTCCTCAGAACCCAGAAAACACCCTTTTAAACAGACTTCCTGGATCAAAAAAATGAACCAATCAGTTGTGAGTTATGAGCTGATTGGAGCTAAATGATCCAATCAGTCATAGAATTTAAAAACAGTCCAATCAGACTCATAGGTAGGGTTCCCTGAAAGAGGATATAAACCAGGGCCGGAGGTAGCTGAGAGACATCTCCAGCCCTGAAGTGAGATTGTTCTAGCCCTTGAGGAAAGAAGAAGCCTCCATTCCTGGCCTCTGAAGAAAGAAGGATCGGCAGCCAACCTTGAAGAAAAGAAGCAGCATCCAGCAGCTGATTTCTGAGGAAAGAAGAGACCTCTGTCAGAGGCTGGGCCTCCAGTCTTGTCTCCAACAGTGCCTGGAAGGAGCACCTGGTGTCTCAAAGAGCTGTCTGTTGGTTGGTGCAGTTCAACAACTCACAAAGATCTGTTAACACTTGGTGTCCGCCTCTCTGGGTGATCAGCAATGATCATCTCTACTGACCAATGCTGTCCTACACACCTAGTGCCAGGTGACCGGTACTCTGCTTGTCTGGTGAACACTATCTGTGTGAGATAACCAGCCCCTTGTGGCTGCAGTAAACTCTTTATTTCCCCTGTTTCTAAAATAAGCACCATGGTCCTTGTTCCTGGAACCTGAGGTCTTTTGCAACAGTGCACATGGGTGAGAACCCACTGACAATGACCTGTCCTTTATCAGCCACTGTCCTTTGATCGGCTGGGACTTTTTGTGCCTTTTTGGCTTTTTTTCTTTTTTTTTTTTTTTTTGGCTTTTCCCCCCTTTGGCCTTTTTTAGCCTTTTGACCCTGTTTCATTTTTACTATGCTCTGGGAATTTTAATAGTGTTTGGAGAAACCAGAGACCTGAGTTATAGTACTGGACATGAGAAAGATATTAGAGAATGTAGAAAAATATTGTGGGCCTGGGAGAAGGGAAGTTCAAGATAAGGAAAATAAACCACTCCTCACAATTTTGTGTCGGATCACAGCTACCCTGTAAGATTTGGTCTAAGGTGACTATAAGTAGATCAAACTTCCTATATGTGTGACCTTGGATGAGTCACTGAAAACACTCGTACTTCAGTCTCTTCATTTTAAAATGGGGATAATAATAATAAGTGCTTTTGGGTTATTGTTTTGAGGATTAAAGTAGTTAACACTTGAAAAGCCCTTAAATAGTATCTGACACATAATAAGTGCTATATTATGTGTTATTATTATTGGTTTTTGTCCAAGTGTTATCAGTTGAGAGTATTTTAGGTCTTTTATACCATTTCTCTCTACTTTGTGTAGTTATAAGCCTCAAGAAACATCAATGTATAGATTTGTCTCCTTGCACACAAACACAAGTACTGGGCATGCGCATAACCTGGAACTGGAGCAGAGCCAGATACAGAGCTAAGGTTCTAGGGACAGACTTCAGACTGCAGAATTACCAAAGAGAAGGAATGCAAACAAGTCTCTATAGTTAGATGAGGACTTCATAAAGTATATTCTTTAGCTACCTTTCTCAATGTTTAAAATTCCCACCCACAGATATGCGGAATTAGACCCCTAGAGGCAGGTGCAGAAATCTACATATATAACAAAGTGCCCAGGTTAGATCACCAAATTTAGATAATAAAAATATCAGAAGTCAAATTAAATTTGAAGTTTGGATAAAGAAAATATCATTTTTATTATAAATTTGCTCTAAATATTTCAGGTGCCATACCAAAAATCATTTGTTTATAGGAAATGTTAATGTAATGGGCATCCTCTATCTTATCTGGTGGCATATACCTAATCCCAGTGTGTACAACTCCAAGGAAATTAAAGCACCACTAATTTAGAGGAATGTGGGTTCTGGAGAAGTTTCCAGGGAAAACTATAAAAGGACCTGATTATAGGAACAGGGCTCTGAAGTGGATGATTGGTCAAAAAGAAATAACAAAGTACCTGGTTTCCTAACACTAGCAGATTCAGGGTAGATCATTGGGCAGAAGGTGATTTCTTCCCTCAGACTCTTTAAATGGGCCTCAAGCTCTGCATTTTTTCCCTAGAGCATGATTTTCAGTGGGTGGAAAGAAGACTCCTCCCCCAAATACATATTATAGAGTTTCACTTATTAAAACAAAAATGAGATCTTGAGAATGAGTGACTTTTTCAGAAGAATTTTAAGTGTTCTAATACCACATATATGCCCTTGTGGTAAGGAAAAAAGCTTTTCCTCAATTCTTTTAGATTTTGCATCTGGTGCCTGCAAATGAAATTGGTATGTAAGACGGATTAGCTGGATAAAAGGCACATATGTTTTGCTTGATGTCAATGTTGTGAAGTTTTATGTGCATGAAGATACACATAGAAAAAAGTGAACACCCAGGGAAATAGTTATAGTCAAGGGCTTACATAACATTTTAACAATGGGTGATAAATTGTGGAGAAGTAATGAGACAAAGGAAAAGGGTTTGGTCTTTTCAGTTTGGTAAATTATGTAAAAATAAATATGTGGAGGAAATTAAAGGAAAATTTAGGTTCTTTAAGGCATTGCATACAGATCCATTTAGGTTCCAGCCCTCCATCTCCAACATAGTTGTAGAGCAATATGGAGACAGGAAAGAGGAATGTCCTCAAAAAGGGAAATACATGTCTTTCTTTAAGGCAAAGAAATGAAGGCTAAAGAACTCGTCCTGAGTTTGCTGCTGCTTAATTGCACACAATAATCCTAATTGCAAATGGCATATTTTGGTGTGGTCTATTCTGATCCCCTCCACCCTCACTTTGAGAACCACTGTCGCAGAGATTTGACCAGAAAAATAGGTTATTATAAAATGTGCCTGTTGTCTCTCATCTTCACCTGACTCAGCAACTGGTAGTTTCTTTGCTAGCATCCAGTTAGGCTTTTCTCACCCCAGCTCTGTAGACTTTTCTCTCCATTTATATAAATAGTAAGCAAAACTTTAACTCCTGAACGTTTGGGTCATTCCCTTTCATCATGGCTATTGCCAAGGTCTTAGTAGGCACTTGTGTACAGTAATGCTTATTAGCTTGAGGAGACTAGGTAGAGAGTTGGGTCAGTTTTCCTGGCAGAAATATATTCTGAAAGACCCCCACTTGGCATCATGTCAAGCTTGAGCTGTGTTTACAGGCTTTGTTTTCCAGAACCACACACCACCTATTCTATTGCATGGGTCTGTTATCAGCCTAGCACAGCCAGACTCTGACTCCTGCCCACTGTCTTATCATGTTTTCATTATGACCCAAATGTCAGCAGAGAGGAATCTACTTTCTGATGGATTGAGAAACAATTTATTCTGATGAGACTAATTCGCCTCAGTTTTGCAAGGATGAAAGAAGTGCCTTTTCATGGGAAGGCCTGACTAAATGCTAGTGCCAATGACTCAGTTTGTTTGCTATTGCTTCCCACCAATCCCAGGTGTGGTGTCAAAGGGATGTTTCCTGGCAAAGAACAGCTTTGTCTGAGCTTCCTCCCTCCCACTCAGTACCACCAAAGCCCTTTGAAACAGAGTGGACTTTAATGAAATGGTCATTATCAAATGACATTAGGCTCATTATGAAATGGCATTCTAACTATGGCAGGGACTAATTGGCTGCTGGTGGGAGAGAATAGAGAACAGGCAATAGCCAGCCAGGATAAACACACACACACAGACACACATACTTTTTGTTTCAAAACACATGGCATAATTGAGGTCTACAAAATGCATAGGGGAAAAGCAAATACCATATGCCCAACGGAAGAATCCTGGACTTCTCTTCCTCATAGTAATACACCTTAGTATTCACAAAAGCATTGACCAGTTTTTCTTGTTTGAGAGTTTGTTGGTGTCATCTTATCCATCCCCCTAACTCCCTGGACAATGAACTTTGCAGGTAGAGGACATGTCTTACTCATTTCTGTGGTTTGCTTACAGCACTTAGTGCAAACCTGGTTTAGAATAAGCACTTTACAAATGCTTGCAAAAATAAATGTACTTGCAAAATAAAGATGAGGAACTGAAAAGGAAGATGCAGAGCAGCTTTAAAATCTGGGTGACATATCAGTAGTTGAGCCCAAGCAAACAAAAATACTTGTAGACTAGAGGAAATGGAAATAAGTGTCTAAAAATAGCAGATTGATGTTGTGCCCAATCTTCTATTGGTCTTATCCACTCAGCACCACAATGTAAAATCACCAGAAGACTCTACCTGCTTATGTTACCTACCATTGGGACTATTTAATGACATATTAATGAAAAAGGACAGTATTATCTGAGCTCATGCTTGGTTCTACATCTGCATTCATGCTATCCTTCCTTCCTTCTCCCATCTACCTGTGAATTCCTCTTCAGACTCTAAGGTAAAATTCCCCAGGTCTCCATGCTGTTGTTAAAATACGTATCAGATGTCTGGACTCAATTCAATACCTACTGTGGGGGAGCCACAATAGGTTTTAGTGGCAACCATCAAATCTTACACTTCTCTTCTGGATATGCTAAGCACCTAGAATAGTGTTGGAAACATTACAGGGACATACTAAGTATTTTATATTTATTGTTAAGTAATAGATACTATTAATTTTTAAGTTATTAAGCAATTATTCAATAATAAATGTTAAATACCAGTTTGATTTATGGTAAATAGAAAATTAATACTGGAAGAGGTCTCCTGTAGAAATAAATTTAATCTCACTTCACTTAAATAAAAAACTAGTCTCATCTCATGCCAAATGGGCATGTTTTTGAGATTATTTTTCACTTTCTGGTAGAATAATAAAATTGGAAAGAATAAAGCACATTCTACCTCTAGTGCTCCAAGTAGGAATATGTGACACAAAAATCCTCCGTGAGATGACTTGTGGTGTATATTTTCTTCTTCATCAAGAAAAAGTTCTAGAAACTATGAGAGGAACTTCAGATCCCATCTCCTTTGATTGATTGTTAAACAACAATAAAAATAAACTGGTTTATTTTGAAGAATAGTCAGAAGCCATTTTAGGAGACAGTACTAAAAGATGGCAAAAAAATAAGGGGAGAAGGCCTTTATCGGAGAACAACTGATTTTAAGTAGGGTAAAGAATCCTATGATGAGACTAGAGCCCCAAAGCCAAAAATTATGAAAAGAAAGATAAGAAAATCTGCAACTTTTAAGAATCTGAGACAAGTATTCTCATGTAATATAGTTAGGATATTTTTTAGTGCATTATTGACCTAAAGAAGAAATTGCTATTGAAAAAACTAAGAACTCCTAGAGATAGTGAACTTAAATCCCAGAATTTCCCACATACCCAATGCAGGACAATTCAGTAGGCAGATTCTAAGATTCCCCACCTTCTTCAGTGAGTACTCCAGCATGCCCAGAATTCTATAAAGCCCTTCCTCTACAATATGCAGCCCTGTGTGTTCCTCTTGTATCATCCACATTCCTAGTCTGTGGACTGAATCGATAGAGTTGCTTCTAAGTGATAGAAATCAACAAACGGATGTCACTTCTAAGACTGGGTCACAAAAGACTGCGACTTTCCTTGTGCTGACATACTCCCCCCCCCCCCCGCTTCACTTGCTCACATTGATGAAATCATTGTTCATGTTGCAAGCTGCTCATGGCGGGGGGGTACCCAGGTGGTGAGGAAGAGAGGGTGTACTCTGGCTAACAGCCAGTGAGGAGTTTAGATTCTCAGTACAGTGACCCTCAAGGAACTGAGTTCTGCCAGCAACCACTGAATAATCTTGGAAGAGCATCCTGTCCTATTAGAACTGAGAGGTGACAGTGACCCAGGCCATAATCTTATTTGCAGATTTGTGATTGACTCTAAGCCAGGGATCCAAGTTAAGCCATCCACAGATTCCTGAACCACGGATGAGGTAATAAATGTGTGATGTTGTAAGCTGCTAAAATTTAGGCTAATGCTTAATGCAGCAATGGATAGTGAATACAACAGGGAAGGCAGCTTCTAAGCACTTGCAGGAAAGGGGAGAAAGACAAAGTGGGCTCTATATTGTGAGGACACAGGTGGCAGCATGCATCACAGTGCATATCATTACAAGGCAGTGGGGAAGGGGAATATTTGAGAAATGATTACTTAGAAAAGCCCCTTGTCCTATTGTTACCAAGCACACATAATGTAAACAGAATCAAGAACACAGGAAAGAAGTTTCAACTAAGGGCCAGAGACCAGAGCCCCAAAGAATTGATATCCTGGGTGATCTTATGACCTAATCTCCCTAGGCATAATATCTTTATCAGAGACCTAGTGGGACAGACATCACCTCTGTGACCTCGTTTTCAAGTCTTCCTTGAACAATGAGAGCTTAAAATGGGAAAGGAGATACAGAAGACTCCTGCTATGTTTGTAGTTTCTGAGATGTGTGTGAATTGAATTGGAAATCAATTGGGAGGTATATGGAGAACATTAACCTGAGCACAATGATGGGAGGAAGTGCTACCTGAAAATAGCCACTGAGCCTGATTTGTTGCAGGGGAGGGGGGGGGGGCGCAGTACTGTAAGGTGACTTGAGGCCGGATGAAGGTCAGAGCTGAGATATGAGGCTTGTGTTTCCATTGCCAATATTCCTTTTGCCCTCAGCCCTGACATTTCTGATCTATCAAAATAGATCAAAATAGGGGGAGATTGAAAAGAATATTAAAAACTTGTGCTCAGAAGGACCCATTTCCACTCTTTGTTTTTGACTTGGCCTCTGGAGCACTGTTGGTACTCTGCTTTATGCCCAGCGTAGACCCCTATACAAAGTTAGTTCTCTTGTGGTTCTACCTCTCACCTTAGTCACCTTGTCCCATTGTCAATTGTACCTCTCCACAATTCCATTGTACTCTGTTGTTTAATCTCACTACAGTCTTATGATGTAGATAAGGAAGGCATTGTTATTCCTACTTTATAGATGAAGAAATTAATGAAACCATCTGGACCCAAATGTTTGGTTTTCAGAAAAGTTTTGATTACTCTTTCAATTTCCTTGTTTGTGATTGGTTTGTTCAGGTTTTCAATTTCTTCTGTATCCAGTTTTGGATGATTGTATAATTCTAAGAATCTGTCCATTTCATCTAGGTTGTTGAATTTGTCTGCATATAAATATTTACAGTAATCTCTTGCTACCCTCTGAATAACAAGTGTCTGTTCTGCTGTATTTGTTATAACTGCTCTTTCATTTTTGATCCTATCTATTTGATTTTCTCCCTTTTTCTTAGTGAGCCTATCCAAAGGTCTATCTATTTTTTTATTTCTTTTTCAAAGTAAAAGAATTTGGTTCTGTTGATACTTTTTAAAAATATTTATTGCATATGTGTGTATATATGCACATTTTTATGCAGACACGTATTTTTACAAAAATATAAATCCTTGTTTACCCAAAGTTCCCCCACCACCATGTCACCAGTGAACCATCATCTTAATCTCCTATGCTCAAACTTGTTGCTTTTTTGGTCTGTCTCTTCTTGACTTCTATTTTATTTATGTTTGTTCTAGCTTATATTATTTCCTCCTACTGGTCTTTGCATCCTTTTGTTCTTCTCTTTTCCAGTTCCTTGAGATGAGAGACAAGGTATTTGTTGAGGGTCTTTTTAGTCTCTTAACATGGACCTGTATTGCTATATACTTTCCTCTTAAAATTGCTTTTGTGGTAACCTATACATTCTGAAAGGTTTGTTCTATTATCATTTGCCTCAAGAAATTCCTTTTTTTATTTCTTCATTAAACCAGTGGTCATTCAGGAATGCATTATCAGTCTCCATGTATTAAAGTGTTGCCTTATTATCTTTTTATAGTTGATTATTAGTTCTCTGATATTTGTGGTCATAGAAAATATTGGTATGATTTTCTCTTTATGAATTTGTGAATATTTGTATTGTGACTCAGAATATGGTTAGTCCTGGAGAATGACTTAAGTGCACTTAAGAAGAATTCATATTTTAAGGCCATAATGTTATTATTTATTTCCTGTCTCATTGATCTGGCCACTGGTGAGAGTGGGGTTTTGAAATGTACAACTACATATATATTTTTTCTCCAATGTCTGTTTTCAAACTTGCCAGTAGTTGTCTGATGTATTTTGGTGCTCCTTCATTTTGGTAAGTATATTTTCTTGAGTGTTGTCTTCCTGTTGTATTGATTCCTTGATCATTATGTATATTCATCCCACTCTCTTATTTCTCTTTTGAGCTAGAAGTTTATTTTGTCTAAGAATGGCTGTTCCTGCCTTCCTTTGGTTGTTACTGTACAGTTATACTGGTCTTTTCAATAATGAAATGCTGTTTTTTTTTTCCTTTCTGACTTAGAGAATATAAAATGGCTCTAAGCATACAATAAAAATGAATCCTAAATGCAGGTTTGGTGTTGTATCAGTTGACTTCCAGAAGCCCTCCACTAATGTCTCTCAATATTTGAAAGCATTTTCCAAATCATGATCAATGATCTAATATGTTCCTTCAAGAAAGGATATCATGTTTATATGACTGCATAACAAAGATGAACAGGTTTCACAACTTCTTAGAATCTTTATTAAGAATATATGCAAAGTAAGTATGCAAGATAAAAATGACAAATTTGATGATTTTATGATAACATGGATGTACTTAGAAGAAATCATATTAGCAGAAACAAGTCAAAAAGAAAAAGACAGAAACCAAGTGGTTTCACTAATATATGGGATATAGGGAAAAAATAAACAAAAGTCATGAGGAAAAGTCAAAACAAGCTAAGTACCAAACTGAAGCTCTCAACTTTGGGCAGGGGGGCAAAGGGGGAGATGGTGGGAGGGGGGGGGAGTGAATCCCTGGGATTACAATGATGTGAAATTTATATATAAATAAATTTTTTAAAAAGAAAGAAAAAGAAACCAGGTGGTTTCACTAATGTATGGGACATAGGAAACACAAACAAAAGACCAGGAGGAAAAATTAAAACAAATCAACAACAAAAGTAAAGCACACAAATGGGGCTGGGGGTGAGGAGGAGGGGTCATAGAGGGGAGATGGTGGGTGAACCTAGGGGAATACAAAGATGTGATATATATATATATATATATGTGTGTGTGTGTGTGTGTGTGTGCATGTTTATAAATTATTTGAATTAAAAAAAAGCAAAACCAAATAAAATAAAATAAAATATGCTGCCTTATCAAATTTTATTTTGTGATGAAATTCATTTTCCTCAGGGCATCTTCAAGGATGAATGTACATCATGTTGAAATATAGAATGTTGGTCTCTGAACTACAACATTTTGCTTTATAAATATATTAATGCATATGTCTTTGGTCCTGGAAACCAAGAAAGAATATTGCCCCAAACACACATAGAGCTCTTCAAGGTTGTAGCTTGTTGGGACTGGTGAGAAGAATTGAACTTTGGGACTGTGTTGGAAATGCATATTAGATGTCACCTCCTACTGGTGAAATGGACTGAGGTTTGAGAAAGTGAGCCAAACATTTAAACTCTCCACTGAAATGGTGCCTACCCAGCATGCTTCCTAAGCCCTGTGTGCAGTCACTAAACAATTATAGGTTATGCTCCATTTTTCAGTCAAATAGCCCAGCCAGCCTCAGAGCACAGCCAAGGTTCTGCACTTGATGTGTTTTCAAAGACAAACCATTAAAAAGAGACCAGTGGTAGGTCAAGGTATGTAGCTAAGCTAGAATTTAAGTTGATTTTGTCATATTTAAGAGACTAGCAGAGGCACAAGCTATCTTGGTAGATTTCTGAACCATTGTGTGAATTTTCAGGGTTTGGGGTTTATCTGAGAATAGGAACAAACATAATCATACAGTTTCTCCCCTAACAGAACCTGCTTTATCTCCTGTCTTTTTGCAAAGACCATATGATTCCTAAGAAAATCTGTGCCAATTGCTTCTCTACACCTGGGAGTGAAACTCTGGCTTTAAACTGCAATCTCCTAGAATATTGGAACTGAGAGCCTTGCAAACACCTAGGGGGAATTGTTTTTAAAGCTTAAGGATCAGAATATTTGCATGTGTGGCATAAGTTTGGATGGTAGATTTCTTTTTTTTTTTTTTTTTCATATCAATGGGTACTTTTTTTTTTTTT
>PVHY01014609.1:0-38075 GCA_004024945.1 Uropsilus gracilis | reverse complement strand
CACGAGTGGAAAGTTTAAACTGTGTATTAAAGTTTTTCTTTTCTGCAGTTTTTGGAGCTAAAAGCAGAGAGCAGTTGGCTGGCTTTTGCATATCAATGGTAAAGGTGATCAGTGAAAATGCTAATGAAGAGTGTGTAGCCTGCTTTGTAGAGAGTAGCAGGCAAATAAGAGTATCCAGTTAAGGTTAAAGGTAATTGCAAAAAAACTGCTTGTAGCCTGCTTTGGAGAAAAAAGCAAGCAGATAGGGGTAAACAGTTAAGTAAAGACAGAAAGTCTCTTTTTTACCCTGTTTCATAGGTTATACCAGGGCTGGAAAATATTCCAAAGAAAGACTAGGTGCCTTTTTTTATAGGATCTGGAAATTGAATTTGCTTCAATTTTGAGGGTGAATCCTACAAAGCTGAGATAGAATGCAAGATCTCTGCAGCAACAGAGGAAAGTGCTCACAATGAACTGGTCACAAAGAAATAGGGGCATCCCCACTGCTAGGCCAAAGCCCCACTGGTAGAAGTCACTGAATATGCAGCTGGGAGATAGAAGCCTGCTTCTTTCTTTTACTTTGGTATTGTAAATCTCACTTGGCCAATATTATGTTAATTTAACTCCAATGTGCTGTTGTTTCAAGGCTCAGGTGGGGAAACCATAGCTTGACTTGTTCCCTTCTCAGGATTTATGATGGGAGGAGGAACAAGAAAAAGGGATAAAAGAGAAAGGTGCAAGGACTGGAGGAGGAGATGTGATTGGACTTTTGGAATCTAATCTGAACTGGCATCTGGCATCTGGCATCTGAAGTTGGCAGTTTTGCTTCAGAAAACAAAGGACCTGAGAGCTGGTGAATCTTTGGGGGCACCCAGCATTCCAATCCTCATAGGCCGGGAGTTGAATTAAAGCAAAGAAGAGATATTGATGATAGAGTGCTGAACTGCCATGACAACCTGGAGAGGAGAACGAGAGGGAGAAAGAGAGAGAAGCCCAAGTTGAACATTGTGTTTGTTGTGGAATTGCCTTCATACTGGCTGTAGCGATTGAGGGCAGGATACAAGGATGTGAACTGACTGTTTGGAATGAACTGCTCTAGAACTGAGGTAAAACCCATGAACTCCCCAAGGAGCTGAAGCAGGGTTCTTTTCTGTTAGACACTCGTGAGAGTGCGGACTCTCAGGTTCTTTTAGTCTGTCTTCTCCTTCTTGTAAATAAAGCCCCCGTGTTTATCATTTCCAAAAAACTTAGTTCTCTGGGTGCTTGCGCACCGGCATGGATGGAAGGAACCCTCATTGACTAGTGTTCTTCGAAGACTAAAAATGGAAAGGGATGACCCCTCACCCAATAACAAATACTGTTGCTAGCCAGGAGAGTCACAGGACTAGGGCTACTCAATGTACTCACAGTCTTGCCTCTTGATTGCCTATACCACTGGATTATTGAGCAGAGTTCAGAAACTGCAGATCATCAGGTAGCGTAAGTAGGTCTAATCTCTGGCCACAGTGGAAAAGTCAAAGAGGAGGAAAGTTGAACTGCCTTCTATGGTTAGGGCAGCTTTTCCTGCTCCTAGGGATACTTGGGGGCAGGGGAGGGCACAAGCTAGACTCCTTCAGTTGTCATCCACTAGCTAAACAGCTCACTGGAAGTTTTGAAGGAAAACGCTTTTCTCCGCCTATTCAGACCCTGTTGGGGGATGGGGGGTACCCTAAACAGATAACTTCAGTTGTTCCAAAGGTTCCTTATAGTCCTGTGAAAAACAAGAAAAAGAGAGAAGGAATAAGAGGTCTCTATACCCTATTTCTCATATGCGATCCTTGTATAGGTCACCAAATGTAGGGAAAAATTGAAATGTAAGCAAGAGGCATGAGAGTGAAAGAATTCACCAGAATGGAGAACAGGAAAGGTGGGTTTACTGAAATACATAGCTAGGTGGAGAAGTAGGAAGACAGGTGAGATCTACTGTGCAGAGATGGTTCCAAGACTATTTACAGTCCAGGCATAATTGACCAGGTTGGCTAGCTTTGGGTGACCTAATGATTCAGATTATCAATATAACTTAGATGAGTTCCCAGGTTAGTCCCATCTACTCCATTTATCCATTCAAGTCTCCCAGACTTTCTTGCTGGGCAGACTGTGGACTTAGTTTTTTAATTTCGTAATGGTACAATGACACTTAGTGTCATGACACTAAGTGTGGTACAATGGTACCATGACAATGTACAATGGTACAATGACACTTAGTACTAAATTTTCTGTCTACCAAAAGTACAAGTCAAAGTTTTTAGTCTCTTGTGTTTGTAATCAAGGTAGGATAGTCATATGCACACAAATAGGTAACTCACATTATCAGTACAGAGGTGAGATACACAAACTAATGTGGTAATGATATTCAGAGAAGAGGGAGTATCATAAAACGGGAAGCATTGAAGTAGACAGAGTTAGAAAAATTATTCTTAGAGTGATGATTGAAGCAGGACAAGCTAATGCACGCTCTCAGATTCTAGAATCTGCTTCTTACTTACATCGTGAGACAAACAACAATCCACTTGACTGGAACAAAAAAGTACACACTGTCAAGTAGAAGATAAAGCCGAAAATAAGAATTATTGTTGAATAATTTTAGGTCTCAAATTGGGTCCCAAAATTCTGGAACTGTTTTATCCTTGGGCACAGAAGAAGCCTACAGAGGCTTTTCAGTTAGCTGTAAAAACAGTCAAATCAATAAGGCCATGACGATGTCCTGCAGTTTTCCTCAATATTAGTCCAAGCTCTCAAACTGGCACGACAATGGAATTTTTTTTAACCAAGTCCACACATTCCCTCCCCCCCAACCCCCGCCTTGATATCCTTGAAGATAAAGGTTTTATTACCCAGTTCTTGCTTTCTCACACATAGATTGTCTCTGGGTCCAAAGGTAAAAATCCCCCACATCCTTTTTTTTTTTTTTTTTTTAGACTAGGTCTGGCTATTTTTACCCGTGGAACTGTAGGCTCACATTGCCTGGGGTACCACAGACTCAAGCAATCCCCAGCCTCAGCTTCCCAGTCGCCCGCACCACCACGCCCAGCTAATTTTTTGGAACTAGGGCTCGCTATGTTACTCTGGGTGGGAATTGAACTTCAATCCCTGGTCCCCGCCATGGCTTCCTAGGCTGCCGCTTATAGGCATGCACCACCTAAAAAAAAAAAAAATACCCCACATCTTAACAATGTATTCCCCTTAACTCATAGATATTAGATTGCCAGGATTTCTAAAGCAAATACTGTTATATTAACAGTTATATTAATAAACAGTTCTATTAATAAAACTGTTATATTAACACTATTTCTTTTCTACTGTACTCAGCTTGCTTTTCACAAAGTATATAAACTGTAACCCACCTCAAGATAAAACAATGCAGATAACCAAAATTCTCTTTTTTCACATGCCACAATTTCTTATGATTTCTTTTCGTTCTTTTTCATTCAGAACAATTCTACAGCATTTTCTCAGTTTTTAACTGGACACTTTTAAAGGTTGCAGGCCAATTATTTGACAGAATGTCCTTCAATTTGGGTTAATCCGATGTTTCCTCAGTATTAGTTTCAGATTATGCATGTTAGGGGGGAAAACTTTCTCTGCCCTCATTGGTATAATACCTGGAGACCTGTGAATTAAACTAACGAAAGACCAATTAACAAGAAAAAGAAGGTAACAACTGTGTTCTTGACAGTGTTTCCCTGAACTAGACCCTCTCCTTGCCGCTAAAGTAATGCTCCTTTATTCACCTTGCTCTCTTCTTACTGGTACATTACTCTCCACTGAGAGAACTAATGGCTAGCTCTTGATTCTTGCCAACTTCACATTTTGGAAAATATTCAAAATATGAGAACATATATATGAACACCAATGTACCTACAAACTAGATCCCATAGCTATCAACTCTTTGGTCATTGTTTTTCCTCTATTTCCCTGCTGACTTTATCCTGTCTTGTGTTATTTTGAAGTAAATTCTAGACATAAAAATGTCGAATTCATGAAATTTGTTAGAATGCTTCAAACTGCTGTTGGCAATTTTGTAATACAAATTTTGACATTCAAATGCTGGTCTTCTACAAATAACAAAAATAAAGGGTACTCACACTGTGCAATTGTATGTTACTTGGGAGTGTGTGCATTGAGGTATATAGATTTGTTTAGGTTATAAATGAAGGAAAGCCTAATGTCCAGGTGGGCGTCCCAGTTTCTCATGAAATGAAAAGATTTTTAAAATTCTTAATTAAACTCAAATTTGAAAAATTCACTTGTGTTTGTAACAGAGGTAGTTGAAATGACTGAGTAAATTTGTGAGGATTTACATTGTGAGTCCCTTCCTCCTACTGCCCCTCAGTTTCCTTCAATCTATCTCTAAATGTCTTTACATTATAAGATTTACCCTGCACTCTGCTGGAAATAAAGGCTCAAAGACAGCATTCAAGGAAGTAAGTCTGATGGGTCTATGACAGTGTGTAATAGTGAAAATAATGAAGGTGGAAAACTTTTGAAATAGACTGAAGAGTAACCTTGCAGTTGTACTGACATTTAGAATCTCACTGGTTTATGAATTGCAGCACAACTTGACAGTAAGAAAAACCTCAGAATTAGTGCTGATTCCCAGGAATGTGAACAAACAAGAACAAATCAATGAGGTCGAAGTCCCTAAAAGTATACAGTTTGACCAGAGTGGCTTTCTGTTGATTTTTCTCTCCTATTTGTTTTGAATAATAAGTCGCGGTGATAGGGGTGCTGTGGTGAAACTGGGGGGCCATGGACACCACATGGTGCATTAGAATAGCAGCCTGTTGTGCCCTGGTGGGCAGAGACTTGGAGAAGAGAAGCCACGCCTTCTTGTGAGAGATGTTGAGAGTATTTAAGGAGGAGAGGACAGAGCGAAAGCTGCAAAAGGGAGAGGAGAGAGAATAGAGAAGCAGCAGGGAGGCTAGAGGCTGGAGGCTGGAGGCCTTGGAGCTGCTGCTGCCATATGTGGTGGCAGCAGGTCAGGGAAGGAAGTCACCCTGTGGGCTTCCATCCCCAGCCCAGGCTAGTGAGGAGCCTGGAAAAGCATGTAGGAGAAACTTATGACCTTTGTAAGCTGAATTGGAAACGTGGTACTTGAAAACTTGCTTTACCTTTGAAACTGTGAAGTTTGGGAATTGTGTGAAGACCTGAAGAGAACTCGCTATGTTGCTGTCAGTTGTGAGATATCTGAAGTGGTTGCTGTTATTGTATTGAGTGAACCTTGTTGGTTTCGGGCCACTTTAGAGTTTAAGCTGAAAGAATGCTGGAGCTGTATCTTTTGGAAGAGGATCAATGATGCCATCTTGGTTTCCTCATTGGATTTGAATCTCCCGCTTTTGAAGGAGGAACGATGCTGCCATCTTGATTTCTTCATCTGGCTTGAAGGTGGAACAGCCACCATTTTGTGGACACACAAGGAGCCATATGCAGCTTTCGAACTAGAGACTGAACTGGTTGGTAAGATAATCAAAGGGGGTCCATTGTAAGCTCAGTGGCTTTTGTTTATTTTTAATGAGTAAATATGTTTTTGCCTCCTCTTAAGGTTAGTGTGTCTTGCCACTTCTGCAGGTTGGGACAAACCTGATAAATGGCTGGGTTTAAACGGACAGCTGCTCCCATTTATAAGTTTAGTTAAATACGCTGTTTTGTTTGTTTTCTTACCCAATTTCATTGGCACTTAGAAGTGCATGAAGTCCAGTAATCTGGGAGTCAAATATTGACAAGCAGTAGAAAAGCAGGTCAGTAACAAGGTCCAGGTGCAGATGATAATCCTACTTGTCTGGAAGATGTAGTTCTGACCATAGGCTCAAATTCCTGTCCCAGCAGCATTGCTGTGACTCCCTATTAGCAGTAATCCCTGTGCCCTAATTGATAAAGAGATACTGAGTCAGTGCACAGCTGCTGTAATTGGAATGTGGTTCTTTTACAGAGGTATCTTCATAAAAGGCAGAGGGGCATTCCAGCATAGTTAATGGGCATCATTTCTCCTGCCTCTATGTATATGTGTCCACCTTGGATTATAAATTCCAGTATGCCATGCAGACTTCCTACACAGAATGAGGAACAGAGCATAGTAGAGTACACAATTTAGAAGACAGGTGGGTCTGGATTCTCTTGTTTTCTGTAGTTCACTTGGCGCTCTTACTGCTTGCTTGGAAGGAGATACAGGAGGAGACATGTGGAAGAGAGATATATAAAAACACTTGAAGGAGACATGAGTAAGAGATAGTCTGGGAAGCTGACAATGGCAAGTGTTGTCATGATCTGTGTTTTTGCATGTCTCCTTTTGTCTCAAACTTGCCTGGCCCTTTGTGCCCATTCTTGCTGTTCCCCACCAGAAAGTACTCAAGACTTATGACCAGTTTGGGGGCTCAGTTGCCCTCCTTTGGGCTGATCCTCTAACTGGGCAACTATTCATGCAGGTATAAGTAGTTTTGGATATTTTACTGGGAAACAATCATCATTCCTTCTCTTTTTTCTATAATTACATTAATCCTATTAAAGATCTTTTGCAGTAAGAGTGCCTTTGTGTGCATGGATGCTTGGACCCCTTTAGAATTGCCAATTTGGAGTCCCTAAATACTTTTGTTCTTGTGTGTTGGGGTTCAAGTGATGAGGTTATGATATTGGGATATAAAGGAGCAAAAACCACTAGGCAACAAACCACAGTTCCTGAGGCAGGCACTTTGCAAAGTCCAGTCTGTCTCTGGCATCTTTTCTTTGCTTCATCTCTCTCCAGTGTTCCACACTGCTCTGCTTCTCCAAGGCTCTTCAAATTTCTTCCACAATTGCTGATACACAAATCAGCTTTCCAAATCCCTGGCCATCTCCTGGTACCAGCTCACTATGCTGCCTTGCTGTGGTGCCACAATCTCCACACTGGCTACTCTTCTTCTGGTCACCATGGCTCCTTGGCACCTTAAGCTCACTCTTCCAGGGGACTTACCCTGGCCAGGCCACATGGGCCTGTTCTCTCAGTCCCCCATTCTCATCTCCTTCCTTTCCTTGCCTTTCGTTTTTTTCCTCTCCCTTCGCTCCTCCCATTTTATGCGCTCTTTCGTGCTTTTCACTCCCCATTTTTTCTCACAGACTCCAACCACCAGGTATTTTGGCGCCAACAATTTTTAACTGCGTCACTCACAACGCTGTATCAGATGTGTGGGGTTCTTGGGTTCCATTAGGAATTCAGCAAGCGTTCACATTCATTCATCAGCATATGCAATTTTTATTGAGGAGAGAACAATGAAAGAGGATGTCTGTATAGACACAGATGGGCAGTCTTACAAAACAAGAACTGTTGTTTACCAGGGCAACAGTTTTTTTTTATAGTGTTCTTTTTTTCCTTTCTTTTTTTTTTTTTTAATTTTTGCCCATAGAACTGCAGGCTCACGTTGCCCGGAGTACCACAGACTCAAGCAATCCCCATCCTCAGCTTCCCAGGTTGCTAGGATTACAGGCGCACGGCACCATGTCCAGCTATATTTTGGGGACTAGGTCTCGCTAAGTGCCCCTGGCAGGACTCAAACCGGGATTCCTGGCCCCGGCTGTGGCTTCCTAGGCTGCCACCTACAGGCATGAGCCACCATGCCCAGCTGTTCTTTGATAGAGTTTTTTTTTTCTTATTGTTTGCTTACATACCTCATGTTTGTAGGCATGGTCCTCACCCCTTCTTCCTCTTCCCCTTCCCCTTGTCACCCTCTGGTCACTCCAGTTCCTTTCTTGTTGTCAGTTGTTGGTTGATGATTGACCTGTTGATCTCTTTGTGTTCTTTCTGAAGCACTGTCCTCCTGTGTGAAGTCCTGCATTCCTGGGGTATCACAACCAGGCTGATCAGTTCTCCATGAATGTCCTTAGGAACAAATGACCTTTCTGAGCATGTTGGCAAATCTTTCAGTCTGGTATGTGGTGTGGCTCTCCACATTTCCCACTGACACTTCTTTGTGGTCTTGTTCCCCCATTGGGATGGCGGGGGGTCTCCTTGTTCATGTTGAAAGTGTCTATGGGTGGGAGTCTAGCCCTGGGGTCAGAAATGTTGCAGGTGTTACCTGGTGACATGTCTTCACTCTTGTCCACAACCACCTTGTGTCTTGAAGTTCCAACCATACTCTTTTTGGGCGGGTTATGGGTCTGTTTATGGCCTTTATTTCTCTGTCTTTTTCAGTATAATATGCATTTACTACTGACTCCTAAATGTATAACCTCAGCTCTAGCGTTTCCCTAGGACTTCATGGTTAGGTGGTATCTGTGGATAGACATTTTCAATCATCAGTTCAAACCATAATTGGTCAAAAAACAAAAAACTGGGTAATGTTTCTTTCCCCAGTTTTCTGCCTCCCCAGTTTTCTTCTTATTAATAAGTTCCTAGCTAGAGGTGAAAAGCTAGGTATCATAATTGGTTTTGGAGCTGGCTTCCCCTAACACCTTCCTCATCTCCTCACCTCTTTATCAGACTGGGAAAATAATGATTGGATTGGCTTAAAATATAAATGATCCGATCAGTTACTTAAAAATTGAATGTGATTCAATCAGGCAAGTAAGATGGGGGACCCTGAAGGATGCTACTAGGTGGGGCAGTAGCCAACTTAGGGGACTCTCTCTTTCTGTTCCTGGTCTCAGAAGAAAGAGACAAAAGGAGCTTCCAGAAACTAACCTCCAAAGAAACAAGAGAGAAGTCTATTTCCAAGTTACTTTTTTAAAAAATAAATTTTATTTTATTTTCTGCGTACAATCTCAGTCATTTGTATAGTTATGACCCATCCTTTTCCCTCAGTCCCCCTACCCTTCTCTGGTGGCTCCCATCTCCCTTTCCCTGCAACTTATTGCTTGGTGTTTGACCCATTGTTATCTTTCTTTCCTGGTGAATGTACATGCGCTATGCCCCCCGATTCCAGATTTCCAGGGGCAGTTTTATAGTGGGTAACTTGTCCCAGCATGTTTGAAAACCTCTTGTCACTGGGTTTGTGAAGCTGCTATTCCTGGCACCTTGGTTGTGACGCTTCTTTTGATGGAGGTGATTGTCTCCTTTGCTCCAGACCTGTGTGATTAAGGGTTTTATGCTTCCTTGTTCATGATGGCTGTCTGCTCCTATCAGAACTTTGTTCCATTTGCTGCTTCTAAATCTTATTGTTTTGGCATCTGGGGTTGGGTTCACAAGTCCCAGCCATTTGTGGTCGTTGAGAGGTCCCCTTGTAGGGACAAACTCTGGTGAGTGAATGATCCATCTCCTCTCCTCCCTCCAGGTTTTGCAGTTCTGAGTGGGGCCACAGTCCCATCTCTTGGCTTTTCTTACCCTTTGTGGTAGGGGGTTGCTTCACTAGTGTTGATGCATCACTACATTAGGGGTTTGGTTCCCTGGTCTCCTGAAACATTGTGTGACTCTGTGGTAGGTCATCTTTGTAGTGGAACTTAGAGTTCTGTCTCTTATGGTTCTGATCATGCTCTATTTGGATCTCATCCAGGTGGCTAATGTGTCCGGGATCTTTATTCTCCTCTCATATATCTGTAGCAGGATTCCTTTTCTTCTCATTCCTATGAAAGTCTGTTAGAGGTGTGAGTACACCAGAGGGGGATAACCTGTCACCTGCCCACATGCCAGCAGGGGTACCATCTCCATCCCCAGACACTAGAGGAACTGAGATTGGTTTCCCCGGCCCCCTTTCCCCAAATCCCCGATCCTTAGAGTTGCAATGGAATAAGGCTCCACCTGCCTACCAGCATCTGGAGGCCGTAGCTCCTTCTAGGTCACTTTTAAGAGCTCTTGACCCAGCACTATCTCCTGGTACTGTTACCTCTGCTGCTGTCTGGTCCAGTGTCCAGTTTTATCCATTCTGACTTTCAGATTGTTGCTGTGTTGATATGACACCTCTCAGTGATCCCACCTGTGAACATCTCCAGCTGCAATGGGGTGGGATGCATCTTGACTTGACATGCCACAAGTTTCAGGCCCTCCTTAACAGGATGAACATCTTGGACAGAGTCTTTTGTTTGATATTACTATGAACACTGTGGGCACTGTCTGCAGTGACATACCTAGCCACTTGTGGCCCTAAGAACTCTTAGGTTCCCCATTTGTTAAAGAAGCCCCATTGTTGTCCATTGAACCTGAACAGTCTTGCAATTGTGTGTGCAAGTGAACACCTACTGATAGTGACCTGTCCTCCCCCTGGGCACTGTCCTTTGATCTGCTATATCACCATATAGCAATATATATTCAGTTTATATATAGCAATATATATCAATATATATATAGCAATATATATTCAGTTTCCCCCTTTTTTTTGAGACTAGGTCTTGCTATTTTTGCCTGTGGAGCCACAGGCTCACATTGCCCGGGGTACTACAGACTCAAGCAATTCCCGGCCTCAGCTTCCCAGGTAGCTGGGATTACAGGCATGCGCCACCACGCCCAGCTATTTTTTGGGGACTAGATCTCGCTATGTGCCCCCGGTGGGACTCAAACCACGATCCCTAACCCCAGCCTTTTCATAGGCTGAAGCTTACAGGCACATGCCACAGTACCCGGTTTCAGTTTCCCCTTTGCTAATGCCGCCAAAAAACCATTCTCTAGTGCCATAAAATATATACCATATTCATTTAATTATCACCATCTCACTGACAGAAGAATAGTAGACACTTTAATCTCTCACCTAGATTATATTACAAAAAATTTCTTCCCTCCCTCCCATTTGTTTTTGTGCTTAAAATGTTTTTAAAATTTCTATTGACTAAACATGTGTATTTTACACCATTGTATACATCTAAAGTTTTTTATTTGCCATCCCCAAATATATCTCTTTGGCATAAAGTCTATTTTAAGCTAGTTACCTTTTAAAAAAAGAAAAAGAAAAAAGCAGACAACAGAAAAGCTTTGAAAACTGAACAGATGTTACCCATTCTTAAAACAGTTAATTAACCGGGCATGGTGGCTCATGCCTCTAAGTGGCAGCCTAGGGAGCCATGACCGGGGCCAGGGATCACAGTTTAAGTCCCACCAGAGGGTACGTAGCGAGCACTAATTCCAAAAAAATATAGCTGGGCGTGGTGGTACATGCCTGTAATCCCAGCTACATGGGAAGCTGAGACCAGGTATTGCTTGAGTCTGTGGTACCCCGGGCAATGTGAGCCTGCGGTTCCACAGGCAAAAATAGCAAGACCTAGTCTCAAAAAACAAACAAACAAAAAACAGTTAATTTACATTGACCTGAGAAATCTCCACTAAAAAGGGTGTCTCCCACACTGTACCAGAAAGAGAGGACTAACTATATATTATTTTTTCAAGGCAGCACCTTAAATCTGATAACAGGTGTACTTTATTACTGCATCTTTCATGGTAATGTACCATTACTAGTTTTCTCCTCTCTTCCCATATATGTTGTCGTTAGCCAAAAATGCTAAGTAAGGAGATGAACAGAGCTATTTTAGAGAATTCAGCTTTCCCGGAATCCACCCATGCATACAGGAGATATCCATTATAAAGTTTTGTGGTTTTTTTTTCAGTCAAGAACCAGAACGATAGCCAGGCACGGTGGCACGCATCCCAGCCTTGGGAGGCTGAGGCTAGGAATCACTTGAGTGATACCCCGGGCAACATAGCAAGACCTAGTCTCAGAAAAATAGCAGGGTGTGGTGGCGCATGCCTGTAATCCCAGCTACCTGGGAGACTGAGGCTAGGGGTCACTTGAGTCTGCGGATTTGGGACTAACCCGAGCAACATAGAGAGACCTAGTCTCTCTCTCTCTCTCTCTTTTTTTTTTTTTGAGGCTAGGTGGGAACTGCAGACTCAGGTTGCCTGGGGTACCCCACAGACTCAAGCAATCCCCAGCCTCAGCCTCCCAGAAGCTGGGATTACAGGTGCGCACCACCACATCCAGCTATTTTTTGGGACTAGGCCTCACTATGTTACCCCAGGTGGGTCTTGAACCCGCTGACTCAAGTGATTCCCAGTTCCAGCTTCCCTCCATAGGCTGGGATTAAAGGCATGCACCACACGCCCTGCCGAGACCTAGTCTCTTAAAAAAAAAAAAAAAGAAGGACATGGAATATTGTTTTTGTTTCCCTCCACTGTCATATTATTATCATACCTAATCATATCTCTAATAATTATAGCCCTATAATATTGAGCATGCTCCCTTAAAAACTATGTCTATAATTGATCTGATAGAATCATGAATCAAACAAACTCTACATGCTACGATAGAAGAAGAGAGAAAATTTCTCCTACACCCTGGTTCCCAACTGGGTCGGTCAAGAAATCAGATTGACATCAGACAGATTAGTATCAGGAAAAAAAGTCAAGCTGAATAATACATGTATGGGGAGAGACAAGCAGAAAGGATAAAAGGAACATGTGTGAAGGATCAGGGATTGGCCATTTGGGGGAGCCTGAGGGCCTGGCTGTTGCCACTGGGGGAGCAGTCAAGTCTGAGAAGAAGAATCTGCATTTGGCCTGTGGGCATCAGCAGGGGATAGTGAGCGATCCCATTTTGGGGGGTTGGGGGGTATCCATGGAGCTCAGGAAGCAGTGTTGGGCTGCAGCAGGATAGGAAAGTAGAGAGACCATGAGCTTCTGCTGTAAATAGGCTATGGTCTGGAGCAGTTGAACACACAAGCCTCAGCACAGGTAAGCTGATGATGTGGGCTGAAGGAGTCTAAAGACCTTGAATATTGAACTTTGCTTTGGAGCCTGTTTTATCTAGTTTGATTTGGATTATCTTTGGAGAGGCCATGAGCCAGGCTTGAGAAGATGGACCTGGTGTTGTTTCCTGTTTTACTTTGGAGCTTTTCTACTACCTAAAGTTGGGATGGATGGTAAAAGAGTAATGCCATGTCTTGGACCATGCATTTGGTGGAAACTGGGACAGATGCCAAAAGAGAAGCACCATGCTTTTGGGTCATGCGCTTGTGAATTCAGATTGATTAGACATGTGGTGAGGTAAACAGGGACTAAAGGACAGTTTTAGACACTGAGGCAACCGGAGTTTACTTGCTTACTTTGTAATAAAGAGTTTGATCACATTAAGAGTTTAGTCTGGTTTCAGGATTAGGTGAGGGGAGGGGCTGGGGAGGCCATCAAGGGACAGATCTAAGTAGTAAAGGTTTTTTCCTCTAGTTTGGGACAGAAAGGCCCTAGGGCAAGCAAGTGGTAGGTCTCTAAGAGATAAAGGTAACTTTCGTGTGGAAGTTTAAGACATAGTAAAGGTTTATTTACGCCCTTTTGTATCAGATTAAAAGGTGAAGATTCTTCTCTGGTTTAGGAAACTGGTAAAGGATTTTAGTGGAGCCTTGTCCCCCTTCTTCACCCAGTTTCAGTAGCAACTACTGCAGCAACTTTAGATCAGGCTCAGGCATACCTAAAGCTGCCATTTCCCATCTGTCTTTGTTCTAGGATTAAAATTAAGCCAGTGGAATTTTATCCTTTGTGTGAGGTAGCAGATAAACAAAGCAAGCATTCCCCAAATCCATGTCCTTTTTACTGCAAGTGATCTGGTTTGGAAACTTTACTACAAGTCCAGGGAGGTTTAGAGGCGAATTTGAACTGGGGAGTTGCCCAGGCACTGCTTATGAACTGCTGCACTACTGATGAGAAAAAAAGCTCAAATCATTTCAAAGGCAGAGGAGTAGCCCATAATGGGGCTCACTGGAATCCAGGGTAACCAGTCTTTCAAGTTGGGTCCCAGACCTAGATTTTCTCTGGAACTACACCAACCAGTTACACAGTGGAAAGATGGAGAATTTCTTTATTTGCCTGATTAAAAGGATGGAAAATTGCCAACATAAGCCAGTCAACAATTTTAAGGTTAAGAAAGTGAGTCAGTTGATGTATAAAAATCTTGCCATTTTTCTTAAAAGACTGACAGAGGCATTATTCCAAAAGGTTTACAAACATGTTCAGGCAGCTCTAGAAACATACAACAAACCTTAGGTCCCCAGACACGGCTTTCAGTGCTGGTCAATGAGACTTTAACAAACATGTGAAGATGAATCCTAAGAGGCCTGAGTCTGCCATAGCCATGGGAGTACTGCTGCTGATCAAAAAGAGATCTGGGCTTTGAAGCCTACTTCCAAGGGGCTCACTGGGAGACTACAGGATGTCAGTTCCTCTTGGACTAAACCAGTATAAGAAAGATAGGAGCTGAAAAGGGAAATGCCCCAAGAGGAATGGAAGGAAAACCCAAACCAACTTCACCTTGTGGCACCAGTTTAAAATCCCCTCACCCACCTGACAGAATCCTTGAGAAGCCTTGGCTCCCAGAACCACCATTTCCAGTTAAAAATCTCAAGTCCCTCTTAAAATCACAAGTTTATTTACTCTCTTCTTGATTCAAGGTCACTTACCCAGTATTATTTAGTATTTTGGCCTGGAAAACCTGCAGTAAGGAGATTTACTCAGCCTTTGCCTTTGTGGCTAGAGGATACATTTTATCTCACTCCTTTTTACAAGTCCCTGGATGCCCACTCCTTTGTAAGGAAAAGGTCTACTTTCTAGATTTGGGACATGCATTATTAGTTGGTGGACCAAACATCAAACTGTTAAGTCAACTGAATGTTTATAACTAATAATGGAAACTTTACATCTGGAATGTGATTTTAAAATCTCAGCTAATATCTTAAATCATGTGAGTCCGGAATTACAACTACAGATTCTCTGGAAAGAGCTAAATCAACACTCCCATTGAGGTCAAATTAAAGAACTCTGGGATTTACCCTTTGTAGAGACAATAATCCCTACCCATCAAGGCCTATGAGAGATAAAAACTGGTCCTTAAACTGAAGGCTTACTGTACTTGCAATTCCCCTTGAAACACTCCCATTCTCCTAATCCTGGAGCCAAATGGTGGCTGTTTTTTTGGTTCAAAATTTAAAATGTGATCAAGGCTGTTATCCCCATATATCTAATGATTCCTAATCCTTATTCTTTAGTTGGTGATGCTATTTACTGTTTTAGATATAAAGGATGCTTTCTTCTGCATTCCTTTGACCAAAACTAACCAATTTCTGTTTACCTTTGAGTAGAAAGATTCTGTAAGATTTACAGAAAGCCAATATATGTGGACAGTCCTACCTGAAGGATAGCCCATCTATTTGGAAGTGCTCTAGGATGAGAACTGAGATGGATATTGAAAGCAGGCAGTCAGAGAAAAGAGAATTGTACCTAGCTATTGCAATCAGGGAATGAGGACACCGGGGCTGCCAAGAAACAGATTTATTGGTACTGGCATTTGAGAGGGCAGCGAAGAAGGAGGGAGAACAGAAACCAGGCTTTAGTAAAAGTAAAGAGAAGTTTATTTCTAAGCTGGGCATAGTGGCTTGTGCCTGCAAGCTTCAGCCTATGAAGTGGCTGGGACTAAGGATCGCAGTTCGAGTTCCGCTCAGGGCAACATAGTGAGACCTAGTCCCAAAAAATGGCTGGGCATGGTGGTGCACACCTGTAATTCCAGCTACCCGGGAAGCTGAGGCTGGGGATTGCTTGAGTCTGTGGTACCCCGGGCAACATGAGCCTGAGGTTCCATGGGGCAAAAATATCAAGACCTAGTCTCAAAAATAAAATAAAATAAAATAAAAATTACATAACATGCACCTAGATGCATCCTTTCAATCTCTAATCCACCCATCTCCACCCAGTGAGCAGACATTCCATTCTGTCTCCAGCTGCTTCCCTCACAGAAATTTTGAGTGCCTCTTAGCATTGCTGAGAAGTTATAAGCTCACCTTCAGGATCCCTATAAAGGGTTGCCTTTTAGCCATATGAGGTTCACCACAGACTTCATATGGTTCTCACGTGGACCTTATATGTGGATTGGGTCTCCATACTGCCACTGCAGCTCAAAGCCACCTCTCACTCCTTTCACTCAAGAACACACACACTTTTACGCTCTGCCTTTTACTTCATTATATCTTTTAGCAAAAAGTCATGGTTTCACCATAAATTCCACTTTCATTTTAGGGCTACTAGTGTGACTTCAGAAGGGGATCTGCCTTCCCTTCCTGTCACACAGTACAGGAGGTAAAGGTCTTTTACCTTTTCTTGTAGGGTGGTGCTCCTCTTTTACCTGATTCTTGGTCCCATGAGTTCTGTTGCCTCTGGGAGATGTGTCAGAACATTTTAGGGAAGTCGAGTCTCTTGATAAGCTGTCAGGATGGCCATTGGGAGGGTCAGCTAGTCCCTCCACATCTGATCCATGCTCCCAGGATCAAGGGAAGTAAAACTACCATCTCCTGTTCCTGGTCAATGTACCATTTATGAAAGCAGTCAATCAGGGCATGGAGAATTGTACCCAGCCACGGCAATCAGGGAAACAGTAATCACACCAGGCCATTGCTCCAACTATGGAGCCCGGCAATCAGGGAACCAGGGAATGATGATCATTCGCTAATTGCCAGCCTCCACACTTGGAGCAATGAACTGATGTGATTACTGTTTTCCTGATTGCCAGAGTACAGCTCTCCTTGATTGCCTGCTTTCAGTATTATTACCTCAGGGAGAAATGATCCAATATGTAAATTATATTATTATTGCTAGCCCAACAAAGAGGTTTGTAACCAAAATAGTATTCTAGTATATTTCCTAGGGAAACAAAGCTATCAAGTTTCATAGCAAAAGGCACAGATTTTTCAACCTGACGTTCAATACTTCATATACGAAAGGAGATATTCTACAGGTCTCTCTTCACACCACCTGAAAAGCCTTTCAGATTTGTTTTCTGCATATCTGGATGCCTACTTTTGACTTAATTACTAAGCCCTTGTATAAGATGTTTGAAAGAGCAGGAAAAATGCCTTTGATTGGACCCTACAGTGTAGCACAGCACTGCTTGGATAAGGGCTCCAGTCCTTGGACTGCCAGATCTAGAAAAGACTTTCAGTCACACTTGCAAAAGAGAGAAGGAGTGGTCTGGGGGGTACTGACTCAGTTCCTGTGACTGGAGGCTGGACCCATCTTTCTCTAAACAATTGGGTTCAGTTGTGTGGGTTCAGTTTCTATGACCCTAAGACAAAAGGACATCAATGACTAATGGCCAGCTAAGAAGATATCAAAGCAAATTTCTAATGACTCTCCAAATAGCTTCCAGAAGGTGGCAGATTCTAAATTCTGTGATGATTTTTGGAAGATTGCAGACATTGGGAGCTATATTTTTCAAATCAATAAAAATCCACAAAGCAACAAAAATTTAGAAGTTGCATTATTAGCTGACCTCCCCTGGGGTATGTTTCCACTGTCAACACTTAGGGAAATTATAATTTGGCTACCCATTGTTCACTCCTTACTATGCAGGGATAGATGTATCTGCTCTAGCTGGAAGGCTTTAAGACTCCATTGTTATACTTCTTAAAAGAATGAGACACAAACTACCATCCAGGTGACTGCCAGTGCTTAACAGTTGGCTACCTAAGGCCGGGCATGCTGGCGCATGCCTGTAAGTAGCAGCCTAGGAAACCATGGCTGGGGCCAGGGACTGCAGTTTGAGTCCCGCCAGGGGCACATAGTGAGACCTACTCCCCCCCAAAATAGCTGGGCATGGTGGCACGTGCCTGTAATCCCAGTTACCCGGGAAGCTGAAGCTGGAGATTGCTTGAATCTGTGGTACCCCGGGCAACGTAAGCCTGCGTTCCACGGGCAAAAATAGCAAGACCTAGTCTCAAAAACCAAAAAAAAGAGTTGGCTACCTAACTCTTTCTGTCCAGACAGAAAGCCCACAGACTAAAAAGATACATATCTAGGGGTTCCCATGACATTTAAACTGAACCTTTAGAGTCAGAATAAAGTTATCATGGATCCTCAGCTCTTTTGCAATGAGGCTGACATTGCTGGTACAGGAATAATTACTGCCAATACTCCAATGTAACAGCCCAGGAAAACAATCTGATATTCTGATGTTTACTAGTAGACTATATAAAGTTAATGCCACTGGTGATTTGGATAGCACAATCACAGGTGGAGGAACTGAACCAAACACAAATACAACATCACCTTGCTTTAGATTATCTACTGTTTAAAAAGGGATATATCATAATGGGGGAAAGCACATGCAAACCATATTTCTATGTTTTATTCATTTTAAAATTTTTTGTAAATGAAATATCATTGTTTTACATCTTTGAAAATATAAGTTATCTCCCCGTAGGTGTGGTAACTCTCCCACCAGCAAAGTACCCACATTCCATTATGTGACCCCTCCACAACATTCCAATTTCCTTCCCTCTTACCTTTCCCATTTCTCCCTTGGATGCCTCAGATCTATGATCACTTTTAAAGTGTTGGTTTTCAGGCTTATCTTTGTTTGACCCTTTGTCTGGTTTCTCTACACACATATTTATCTTTCTCCCTGATTATGTCACTTAGGATAATCCCCTCCATTTTCATCCATGTTGCCTAGTAGTGGTGAGAGCAGACATCCTTTTCTTATACTCAATCTTAGTGAAAGACTTTCCATTTTTCACTGTTGTGAATGATTCCCAGAATCATCTTATGTTTCATTTATTTCCAGTTTTTAAAGGATTTTCTTCATAAATGGATGCTTAATCTTATCAAATACTTTCTTGGCATTTATTAATGTGATCATATAGTTTTTATTTTCTCTGTTGTTGATGTGGTGAATTACCATGTTTGATTTTTGGATTTTGAACTATTCTTTTTTGTTGTTATGAATCCTACTTTGTCTTGATGTGTAATCTTTTCAACACATTGTTGAATTCAGTTTACCAAGCTTTCATTGAGGATTTGCCATCTGTGTTCACTAGAGAGTGCTCTGTAATTTTCTTTGTGTTGTCTTTGGTTTGGTATTAATGTTGGCTTCACAAAATGTACCTGGGAGTATTCCTTCTTTCTCAATTTTTTGAGTAGAAGAGATATTAGTTTGCCTTTGAAAATATAATGGAACCTGCTTGTGAAGGTATTTGATCCAGGATTTTTGTTTTGGGGGGAGAGTTTTGATTACTGTTTCAATCTCCTTGCTTGTGATATGTTTGTTTAGGTTTTCTATTTCTTCTCTACTAGTTCTTAGATGATTGTACAATTCTAAGAATCTGTTCATCAGATTCTTAGAATCGTTGTTGAATTTGTTCTTGTATCTTTAAAACTTTGATTGGTTATATAGATACAGGTATATACATATTCATCTTAAATCACTGTATACCCTGAGGTTCTCCCATAACCATATCACACATGAACCATCACCATGTTTCATTGTGCTCATCCCTTCCCTGACTTTGTCCTCCCTCCCTCCTGCTCCCTTGCTATATGCTTCAGTTCTAGTTTTTACTCCCTAGTTTTAATGTTTTATTGTCTTTTTGTTGGTTTCTCTATATTCCACAAATAAGTGAGACCATGTTATTTATCCTTTTCTTTTGACTCTTTTGTACTAGCGTAGTGCTTTCTAGTTCCATCTATGTTGCCACAAATGAAATAAATTTGTTTTTATTGATTGCTGACTACTATTCCATCATATAAATATAACACAACTTTTTGATCCATTCATATTTTGGGGGATATTTGGGCTGTTTCCATATCCTGACTATTGTAAGTAGTGCTGCAATAAACATAGATATACAAGTTTCCTTTTGGATTAGTATTTGAATTTTGTATTCTTTGGGTAGATTTCCAGAACTGGAATCACTAGATCAAATTGGAAGTTTCTTTTCTAGTAATTTAAGGTTCCTCCACACAGCCTTCCAGAGTGGTTGAATCATTTTGCATGCCCACCAGCAGTATAAAGGGGTTCCATTTTCTCCATATCCTCACCAGCACTTGTTGCCTATTTGTTTGTTTTTGTTTATTTATTTAATATATGGGTTATTCTTACTGGTATGAAGTGGTATCTCATTGATCTTTTGATTTGCATTTCCCCAATGATAAGTGATGTTGAGCATTTTTTTTTTCATATGTCTGTTGACCATATGAAACATCTCTCTTTGGAGAGGTGTCTTTTAAGGTCTTCTGCCTATTTTTTGGCGGGGCTGTTTGCTTTGTTTTTGTTGAGTCATATGAGTTCCTTATATATCTTTGGTATCAGTGCCTTATTAGTTGTAATGGAGTACAAAATTTTTTTTCTATTTGGCCAATGTCTCTTTTTTTAAATTTATTGTCACTTGTGCTTTTTAGCTTAACGTAATCCTATTTGTTTAGATTTTTTTTTCCTTCTCTCTTTTGTTTAGCTCCTGAAAGATGTTCTTGCAGTGTAAGTTATGGAACGGTTTGCCTATGTTTTCTTCTATATATTTCATAACATTAGGTCTTACATCCAACTCTTTTATCCAGTTTGAGTTAGATTTGTCCATTGTGTGAGGGAGTAGTTTAGATTCATTCTTTTGCATGTAGTGGTATAGTTTTCCAGAACCATTTATTGAAGGGACTATCCTTTTTCCAGTGTATGTTTTTGGCTCCTTTGTCATAGATTAGTTGATCTTACATGTGTGAATTTATTTCTGACTTTCAATTCTGTTTCATTGATCTGTGTGTCTGTTTTTGTTCCAATGCAATGCTGTTTTAATTACTAAGGTATTGTATTATAATTTAAAGTCCTGGAGTGTAATACATCTGTTTTCTCTCCTTTTGCCTAGGAGAGCTTTGGCATTAGAGGCATTTTGTGAGTTCATATGAATTCAGTAGTATTTGCTTTTTTTCTTTGAAAATGTCATTGAAATTTTTATTGAAAAAAACACTGAATCTGTATATTGCTTTTGGGTAGAACAACCATTTTGATAATGTCAGTTCTTCCAATATATGAACATAGAATGTCTTTCCATTTCCTTATGTTTTCTATTTCTTTTAACAATGTTTTAAGTCGGGCACAGTGGCTGGTGCTTGGAAGCTTCAACCTAGGAAGCGGCTGGGGCTAGGGATCGCGGTTCGAGCCCCGCCTGGGGCCCGTAGCGAGACCTAGTTCCAAAAAAAATAGCTGGGCGTGGTGGTGTGCGCCTGTAATCCCAGCTACCTGGGAAGCTGAGGCTGGGGATTGCTTGAGTCTGTGGTACCCCGGGCAACGAGAGCCTGCGGTTCCACGGGCAAAAATAGCAAGACCTAGTCTCAAAAACAAACAAACAAACAAAAAAACCAATGTTTTATAATTTCTTTTATATAGGTCTTTCACAACCTTTGTTAGATTTTTCCCAAGATATTTAATTCTCATGACACAATGGTAAATGATGTGGTCTACTTAATTTCTTCTTTTTCAGACTGATGACTTTTTTTCTTGAAATGAAATGCCTGTCATAGTTCACCCTTTTCAGACTGATTTTTTTTTCATACAGGAAGGCTACTGATTTTTGTATTGATTTTGTAACCAGCTACTCTGCTAAAGTGGCTTGTTATTTTGATTAGATTTCCTGTAAAATTTTTAGAATACGCTCTATATGTCATCTACAAACAAAGATAATTTTACTTCTTTCCCTCTTCTTTAGATTCTTTATGTGTCTGACACTTGCCTTATTGCACTAGCCAGGACTTCCAGTAGGTGAGAGAGGAAAGCTTTGTCTTGTTCCCAATCTCAAAAGAAAGGCTTTCAGTTTTTCACCCTTTAGGATGATAGTGGTTGTAGGTTTGTCATATATTGTTTTTATTTTATTAAGGTATGTTTATTCTATACCTAAACTTTTGAGAACCTTCCCTGTAAAAGAATTGGCCAAATGATTCCTTGGTATCGACTGATATGATCATATGGATTTTATTTTTCTTTTGTTGAGTGTTGAATTACATTAATTGATTTTTTGGGTGCTAAACTATCCTTATTTCCCTGGGGGGAAAATCCCCTTTGGTTGTTCTAGGATATCTATTTCTTCATTATCCAGTTTTGGATGTTTGCAAAATTGTAAAAATTTGTTTGCCTCTTTATATTGTTGAACTTGTTTCCATATAAGCATTCATAGTAATTTCTGATTATTTCTCTGGATTTCTGCTCTGTTTGTTGAATTTTTCCCCTTTCATTTATGATTCTATTTCTATTTTGTGATCATAGCTAGAGGTGTATTTATTTTGTGCATTTTCTTCAAAGAAGCAACTTTTTGTTTCATTGAATCTTCAAATCATCTTTTTTCTTTCTATTTCATTAGTTTCTGCTTGAATTTTTATTATTTGATTAGTTTTCAGATTTCTTTTGTTCTTATATTTCTAGTGTTTTCTGATGTTAGATTAGGTTGTTTCTGTGGGTTCATATTTGATTCTTGATGTGGGACTGTAATGTGATATATCATTTTACAGTGTTTTGAAGAGCTATTTTGCAAAATCATATTTACACTACCACACTACAATCAATGTTCACTTGAAAATAAATGTTGTTATTGAAGAGGTGCTGTTACAGGCAAAATGGGTCACCCTGATTCGATTAGTTACCTTGCCAAACTCAGTGAGTATCCGAGAATGCTTCCACACTAATCATTAACTTCAGACTCAACAGAAATGCTCTTGGGCAAAGGAAAATTCACATTAAAACACTGCTGTGACTCAGACATGATGGAAAACACTATATTGCATTTCTGACTTTTCCTTAGTCTGTTGAGAGCAATACATAAACAGTAATGGAGACAAGTAAATTTTACAATATCAGAGAGGTATGAAAACTCTTTTATACCAAATATTTTCGTTGTAAAACACAAAAAGGTTGTACCATGCCATTGGAATGTTATTACTGAGGATTCAGTGTAAGATAAAGCTGAATTTGTCTCAGTGTAAGATAAAACTGGATTTGTTTTGTCTACAACCCTGATGATAGAAGAAGTGACCTGGAACTCTTGCTTAAATCTAATATCTTCAGATTCTTAATAGGTGCCCTTTGGGAAAAGTAACACTGTCATTTAAGCAGTGTTTGAAGTACTGTGCAAACTCATAGTTACGGAGGACTTGAGGATACACATCAACAACAGTGTTTAATCCTGATACAGCCGGGATCCACTCTAAAAAACAGTGAGTGTAACTGAGGATGTGATGGTAAAAGAGAAATTGTGACACCTGACTAAGTTCTAGAGTTGGCTGAGATCAGTCAGTGATAGCTAACTGTGGCAAGCAAACATTATCATTTCCAGTAGTACAGAAGAGGTCTTTATTCAAAGCCATGTACTTTTGAAAACTGCTGGGAGTGCTATGATACTAAGCATTGCTTACTAAGGGTGTGATACTTACAGACACAACTGAGAATGCTGTCTATGTTGAATTCAGTCAGGCTCACATAACCCTTGCTCGGCAACGTTCACCTTCAGAAACATAGATTAAGACAAGCAAATATTACTTTCAGAGTGGTAAGAAGAGTGGTTGAGGCACTGTCATCTCCATGTGTGTGCTGTGCAAATGAAGGTTGTTAGTAGAAACAACCAATGGGACTGAACAATGGAGCGAGAGAGGAGGCGAGGGAAAAAGTGGGGGGGAGGTGAAGGGCACAAAAGAGCAGGATGGTTAACAGGTGTTAGGGAAGTAGGAGAGCCCTGGGGTACACAATAATTTAATAGCAATATAAATACACATATATATGCAAAATTGAAATTAAAAAAACAGCCATCATAGAGATAGTTGACATTCTCTGTGGATATCTCTTCTATTCCCCATTATACATTCCCAGAAATAATAATCAGTACACTGGATTTGATGTTTGTCATTCCTGTGGTTTTTGAAACTTTTAAATCACACATCAGTAAATAATATATTGTTTTGCATGGTTTATAATTTTGTAATTATGTTATTGTAATATGTATACCTATCTGTAACTTGTTTTCTTCCCACAAAAAATAAATAAATAAAAATAGAGAGAGAGGAAAAATAAGTTATTAGTAAGGACATGACAGTAAAAGACAAACTGTGCAATCTGAAATGTTACTTCCCTGGCTGGGTTCAGCAAGGCATAGGTGCAGTGGCACACACCTTTAATCCCAGCTACTTGAGCAGCTGAGACTAGGAAACACTGGAGTCCACAGGTTTGAAACTACCCCGGTCAACATAGTGAGAGCTAGTCTCTTAAAAAAAAAATTGTCTAAACAAGGTAACTCATATAGTGTGGTTGCAGTTTCCTCGTGGCATTTGGTCTTCTGTAACTAAGGTATTTACGGTATTCAGAAAAGCACTGTTTGAATTGAAATGGAATGCTTCTCATTGTAATCTTAAAAAAGGAGAAAAAATGGTTTCCAAGAACCACTTAGTGGTCTCTTACTCAGGTCTAAAAACTAAGTAACATGTATAGCACACATTGCTCTGCTGCTCTCTATTGTATAGACATTTTTTTTTTTTTTTGATACTAGGTCTTGTTATTTCTGTCTGTGGAACTACAGGCTCACTTTGCCCAGGGTACCACAGACTCAAGCAATCCCCAGCCTCAGCTTCCCAGGTAGCTGGGATTACAGGCGCGTGCCACTACGCCCACCTGTATTTTTTTGGAACTAGGTCTCGCTAAGTGCCCCAGTGGGACACAACACAACCCACCTGCGGCTTCCTAGGTTGTTGTTTACAGGCATGCACCACCATGCCTAGCCTGACACTTTTCTTTTTTTAACCCAAGAAACGAAATTGAGTGTTTTTCGTTTGAAACTGCTTTATCTTGGAAGCACACTTAAAAGACTAGATTTGGTTCAACAGTTCCTGGTTCCTAAATCATCTAAACATTGTGACTCACACAGTCTGGTTGCAGAGTATACCTTGTGCCATTTGGTCTCCAAAACTAAGGTATTTACAGTGTTCTGGGAAGCAGTGTGTTTGCATTGAAATGGAATGGTTCTCACCATAATCCTACAACTCAGAAAACAAAGGGGTTTGAGGAAACAGTCTGTCTTACAAAACTCTAAAAACTAAGAAATATACAGAGCATACCTCACTCTTTTGCCCTCTACGCTTTAGAAATATTTTGTGCCCAGGATGTGCACTGGGTGTTTTTCATTTAAAACCTGTATGTCTTGAGTGGACATCTTAGCACACATAAAAGTAGATTTAGTTCAAATAGTCCTGGTCCCTAAATCATCTAAACACGGTAATTCAAATATTCTGGTTGCATTTGGTCTTCAAAACGAAGGTATTTACTCTGTTCAGGAAAGCAGTGTGCTTGCATTGAAATGGAATTACATCATTGTAATCAGGTAATCCTACAACTCAGAAAAACAAGTTTCCAAGTAACACTTGTCTTACTAAACTCTAAGAACTATGTACACATAATATATTGCTGTACTGCCCTCTACTGTTGAAAAACATTTTGTACAAAGAAGGCTCATTTCGTGTTTTTCACTGGAAATCAGTTTGTTTTGAGAGCACCAGTCAACGCATTTCAAAGTCACAATGATGTGAAATATATGTATGTATATTATTTAAATTTAAAAAAACACATTTAAAAGTCTAGATTTGGTTTAAAGAGTTCCTGGATCCTAACTCATATTAACATGATAAGTCACATAGTCTGGTTGCAGTGTCCCTTGTGCCATTGGGAACTGTGTAACTAAGAGATTTATATTGTTCAGGAAAGCAGGACTTTTGAATCAAAATGGAATGGTTCTCACTGTAATCACATAGCTCAGGAAAAGTTACCAAAAAGCACTTAGTGATCTCTTACTCAACTCAAAAATGAAGTAACATGTACAGCACACACTGTTCTACTACTGCACTCTACTCTTTAGAAGCATTTTGTAGTCAAGGAGCATTATATTATATTAAGTGTTTTTTTTGGAAACTGGATTGTCTTGGGAGGACACCTTAGCACATTAAAAAGTACAATTTGGTTCGAATAGTTCCTGGCTCTTAACTCACCTAAACATGCTAACTCACATAGTCTGGTTGAAGAGTGTCCCTTGTGCCTTTTGGTGTTCAATCCTGAGTGATTAACATTGCTCAGGAAAGCATTATGTTTGCATTGAAATGGTAGGGTTCTCACTGAAATCCCTTACCACAGAAAACAAAGGGTTTTCAAGAAGCACTTATTTGTCTCTTACTCAACTCAAAAAGGTAAGTAGCATCCAGAACACACCTTGCTCTCCAACCATCTACTCTTTAGAAACACTTTTTGCCTAAAGTACACATCATGAATGTTTTATGTTAGAAAATTTTTGTCTAGAGCACACAAATTTCCACTAAAAGACTTCCATTAAAAGACTCAATTTGTTAGAGTTAGGGTTAGTGTTATGGAATAATAGTGTTCAAGCAAGGCTTGGGGTGAAGGTTAAAGTTAGAATATAGGGCTGAGGTTAGGATTAATGTTAGGTTTAGGTTTAGGGTTAAGGTTATAGATTTGGGTTAGGGTTTGGGTTAAAGTGTTGGGTTATAGTTGTAGGCTGGCTTGGGTTAGGGTTTAGAGTTAGGGCTGTATGTTATGGTTAGGATTAAGGTAAATTCTAGGGTTTTGGGTTAAGACTAGGGTTGGGGTTAGGATTAGATTTAGGTTAGGGTTAGGGCCAGGGTTGTAAATTAGGGCTAGGGTTCAGGTATGGGGTTAAGGCTAGGGATATGGTTTAGAGTTGGGGTAAGGTTGTATGCTATAGTTAGAGTCCAGGTTAGTGTTAGGTTTCAGGCTAGGGTTAGACTTTGGGTTAAAATATACTTGATCTGGCTCAAAAATCCATGGGTCCTAGGTCATCTAAACATGGTAAGTTCCATCATCCAATTGCAGAGTTACAGAGCAATCCTAGTGACATTTGGCATTCAGTACAAAAGTGATTAATAGCGTTCAGGAAAGCACACTCTTTCCATTGAAATGGAGTATTTCTCACTGTAATCCTACAACTCCAAAAACTAAGGGTTTCCAAAAAAGATCTTGTGGTGTCTTAACTCTAAAAGCAAAGTATTATATATATGTATATATATTATATATTATATTATATATAATATATATTATATTATATATATGTTACATATATAACATATATATAATATATATATATATATACAGCGCACAATGCTCTACTGCACTCTAACTTTAGAAACATTTGGTCACCAAGAAGTGCATCTGAGTGTTTTGGTTGGAAGCTGGTTTGTCTTGGGAGCACATCCTAGCACACCTAAAAGTCCAGATTTGGTTCCAGTAGTTCCTTAGTCCAAACTCATCTAAATATGGTAATTTACACAATTTGGTTGCAGAGTGTGTCTTGTGCCATTTGGTGCTCACCCTGAGTGATTAACATTATTCAGGAAAGCATTATGTTTGCACTGAAATGATAGTGTTCTCATTGAAATCCCATACAACAGCAGAACTGAAGCACAGAGAAAGGAAGGGGGGGAATTTGGGGAGGGGGAGAGGGATGTGCACAAGAGATTAAGATGATGATTCACGGGTGACAAAGTGGTAGGAGAACCTCGGGGTAGACAACGATGTAAAATATATGTACACGTGCAATCAATTAAGTAAGTAATGTGTAGAACTAACCTGACTCTCCTAACAGCTATTCTTTAGAAACACTTTTTGCCTAAAGTACACATCATGAGTTTTCTACATTAGAGTATTTTGTCCTAGGCACAGAAATCACCATTCTTAAAATACCAGATTTGTTAGGATTAGGACTGGGGGTTAGTGTTAGCATTAGGGGATAGTGTTCAAGTTAGGGTTAGAGTCAGAGGATATTGTTAAGTTTAGGATTAGTGTTAGGGTTAGACTTAGGGTTAAGGTTAGGGTTAGGTTAGTTATTGTTAGGTAATCATTAGGAATAGGGTTAGGGTTATGGTTAGGTTTGTTTTTACAGTTAATGTTTCTGTTTGGTGTTTGGTTTAAGGCTGTAGGTTAGGGTTTGGTTTAGTTTTATGGTTTATATTAGCTTTAACCTTACTTTAAAAAAAAAACAACTTGAAAAAAAAAACACTCGAAATCAATCCAAAAATTTCTGGATCTTAGCTCATCTGAACATCATAAGTCCCATAGTCTTCTGCTCTCGGTCTTCACACAGGATACCTGTGCTTCTCCAGCGTCTCTGCTATGTGTCCTAGTGTCCAGACAGCCTGCAGAGAGGAAAGGTGCTCTAGCCTTGTGGAAAAGGACTTGCTCCTGACGTAAAGCCTGTGGGCGCCCCCTGGTGACCAGTGCTGCTCTCATTTTCCAGGGTAACAGTCCCAGTTCAAGCTTCAGGTGAGGGAGTCTCCCAAAAGCTCCATATGGGCTGAGAGGCAGTCCTCTGCCCTGAGGTTGAGGGGGTCAGAGTGACCATGGAACATGACCTTCAAGAACTTAATAATGATCAGAAATCCACCCTAGCAATTATTTGTCATTATCTCCTTTAGCCTCTGGTCAAACTGGTTTCCTTATGTCATTTTCCTTCCTAGACACCTCCCCCTCCACTTCCCTCCCCCTGGGGGGGTGGGCTTATCACAGTTAACATCCAGATGTGCATTTATCTCTTCACTTGGATTCAGAGAGATGACCACAGGGAGCTGTGAGCCAACTCAGCTGTGCCCAAAAGTGGTAGTGATAGGGGCTGGGGAAGAGGAGGTAATCCGGTGAGACACAATGTAGGGTAGAGTAGTAAATCTGCACACATTGTTTATGGCCTGTTTACTCTGAGTTAACTGCCAGCCCAAAGACACTTCTGAGGAGTGTGGGAGCCAGTGATACCAGAAGACCAGCCTGAGCACCCTGGAAGTGAGAAGCCAGCTGTCCAGGAGGGCGATAAGAAGTTTTGGGGGCTGGATATCACAGGTTGCTGACATCAGTGAAGGCTGGCCTATTGCTGAACTGTCTTTTTTTTTTTTTTCTTTTATTCTTTTATTTTAAATCACAACCTCAGTAAATGATTTTTGGGATATCTCACCCACCTCCCTCCCTCAGGTGTGCCCCCTCCATTCTTTCACACCCCATTCTTTGTTGTTTGCTAATCTGTATTAAGTCCATTAGTCTCTTTCTTTACTGTGGTAGTGTTCTTTAATTGGGTGAAGAATTATGTTCTCAGAACCAGGCGAACCTTGATGGTAGGTTTTCAGTCTTAAGTTTGCATTGGGTAGCCAGTCTGAATTTATTTGTGGTCTTTCCATGCTTTCTTGTTGGAGGCTGTCTTCTCCAACCCCGTCTCTGTTGTTCTGCTGCTTTACCTTATGGTTCTGGTGTTGGGTTTAGGGGGTCTCACCCCCTGCCATTGCCGGTGAAGAAGTTTCTCTGTGGATACAGGCATCTGTGATTGGCCATTGCAGATGATCTCCTCTGCCTCAGTTTGCAGCTTTGCTGAGGGGCCAATGAACCCAGTCTTTGGCTTTCCTTTCCTCTCCTGTAAAGTGGGGAGGGGCACCTTGTTCTCCCAGAAGGCATCTCTGAAATGAGGTCCTGGGTCTTCCAGACCCCAGCGAGTGCATAGGTATACTTCACGATATCGTGTTTCTATAGATGTTTCTCCTGACTCACCTGGATTGATTCTTTTGTCCATCTGCTGTGTCCAGCTCAGGCTTGTGGGCTGAATTTTTACCTCACCTGTTTTATGATAGGGTTTGTGTTATATATGTTCTTGCTCCTCCTGAAGATTAGCTGGAGAGTGATGAAATGGAGGGGCACACCCCACCTGCCCCCCCTCCTCGCCCACCCTGCCAGTACTTCCCTGCATGGGGGTAGGGGGGCAGGGCCCAGATGTCTGTGCATGTGCCACCCCAATCCCCCCTTCGGCTGGGACTTGGGGGCAAATGCCTTGGCCGATCTGTGCTCCAGATGGCTGTGGTGTGCAACAATCATTTACTGGTGGATGGGGCTACAACCCCATCCTCCTGCGCTTTCCAGATGTGGGGGGGCTTACCTTGCTGGCTAGGGGTAGAAAGGTGGGAGTCCCAGGCCACATGGAGGCCTCTGGGCTGACCCCACTACCCCCTGGCGGTGTGCAGCTGGGCTGCATGCTACTGTGCTTTCCAGATGAGAGGACGCTACCTGACCTAGGCTTCCCATCCAGGTGCAGCTGAACTGTCTTTGTTCAACTTGATACAGTGATATATACATTTGATAAAGAGCTATCTACCTTCCCATTACTATAGACTTGCAGATTTGCAGATTTTACAGAGCTAAGTAGTACTTTGATTAGCATACCTGCCTGACAGGATACCCCACCCCCACCCCCACCCCCAGGAGTTCTCTTGGCAGGAAGAGTATATAGATGTGGTTGGAACAGAGAAGGGATCAGCCATTTTGGAAGGAAAGATGCAGGTGAGATGAGTGGTCAAGGGCCTCAGGCCCAGGGCTTTTGCCCAGCCTGGTAACTTAGGCTTTTAGTAGCATAAGCTGAATGTGCCTGCTGAAAGCTAAAGAGTTGGAGATTTGAACTCTGTATTGGAGTTAGTCTTGCTAAATTTGACTTGGATGTTTCTGGAGAGGCTGTGTAAGCCAGGCCTGAGAAGAAAATGAATTTTGCTGGTTCCTGTACTATGGAGTTGTTTTTTTTTTTCTACTACCTGGAAGAGGACAAGGAGAAGACAGCATTATGCTCTTGACTGCCTGCTTGGAAGAGATGAAGCATGCCAAAGGAAGATGTCTACTCTTGGAGCATGTGTAAATGAACTCTGAAGGACTGGACAAGTGGTGAGGTTAACAGGACTAAAGAACTGAGGGTTTTGGACAGTCTGGGGGAAGGACTTTAGACAATGTTGAGGAAGGTTTTGGACAATGTTGGAGTAATTGGAGTTTTTATTATATGTTTCTTTTTTTAGTAAATAGGAATTTAGGCTGCAGGAGCTGCAAAGGGTAAATTGAGGAAAGCTACTAAGGAAAGTGTAAATGGCAGTTTCTGAGTTTTTTTTTTTTCTGGTCTGGGAGCGAGAGAGTGAGAGAGAGAGACAGAGAGAGAGAGAGAGAGAGAGAGAGAGAGAGAGAGAGAGAGAGAGCGAAGTTGCTGCCAAGCAGCAGGGAATTCCACATGAGAAAAAGGAAGGAGTCAGTGAAAATATAAGGTGGTATGTGAAGGCATTTACCTGCAGGAAGTTAGGATTTGAATCTGCCTAGGAGAAGCAGGCAGAGGATTTGGGTTATAAAGTTAAAAAAGCCCCATTTACCCTATAACAAACTCACTATAAGAAGTCAGCTGGAAATAAAATGTTAAGGAAGTTTCATTAGGGTGTTAAACCCCCATGTTCCAGATTGTCCACTATCTGATTAAAGCGCACCTTAAGGATTCAATTCCTGTCTCTATTGGCCTTTGGTGGTGACAGATGGCTGAACTCTGGTTTTTTGGTTACAGTAGGAGCTGTGCCCAGAGCAGGAAGGCCGAGTAACACCCAGGGGCCCTCAGGACACCCAAGGGGCGTGCCTCTGTTGGCCTGAGGAGACAGGAACAGCACTGCAGGTGACTCAGAACTGGCCCGCCCAGGCATTTCCCGCCACTGAGCCCTGTTCCCCTCCTTCCCACAACACTTTCCTGACACTTGGGGTTATACCAACCCACTGCAGGAGTGACTCTGCAGCTTTTTGAAAAGATGCCTCTGCCAGGGCCAGGCTGCAACCTCTAATCTTCCCCCACAGCTGTCCTGGCCAGGGCACCCAGCTGAGATAAACCTGGGGCTAACCCCAGGCTTATACCTCTCCTAAGAACCCAGTAGTGCTTTGAATGGTGGGGGTGGGATGGGATCAGGGGCTGGGACTGCCTGGAGCAGGCTCCTGAGTGCTATGTTAAGCCCCTTCACCCAGGACCTTAAGGAGCCAGGCTTTGTGCTGGCTCAGCCATAATTCCTATTTAAGCCCAACAATGTCCTATGGGTATGTCATGATCCCATGACCCCAGTTTACAGAAGAGGGAGGTAAAGAGCCTTTGCTGCTCGTACCACCATGACTTGGGAGACAGGACCACCTGGGTGTGCCTGGCTGTGTATCATGCACAGCCGCACTCCATGTGCCCCTCAAACAAATCTCTGGTTCTTGTGAAATGTTTCTAGCCTTTATTCACCAGCAGGGTTATGGGGTAGATGGCAGATGTGGGGGGGGGGTCTTGATTTTGTGCCAAACACTACATTCTAGCCTATTGAAATACTCCTATAAAGGTTCATACTGGCAATGTCAAAACCACATTATCCACTGAACATCTGTACATCAAGAGTACAATGAATCTTAACCAATAACAGGAAATGAATCTTCACAAAGAGCATGAAATTCAGAAAAGAAGTAATTCCAGACTAGATAAGGGTTTATAGGTCCATATTCAACCTCTACTAGTAATCAAGTTTAAATTAAGACAGGGAAATATTAATTTCCATTCATAAAAGATTGGTGGCCAGGATATAGAGAAAGGGGAATTCCCACACTGCTACCTATCCAAGTTTTAAATGTTTACACCATTTGACACGGTAGTTCTACTGAGAGGGACAAAAGTGTACTTTGACACACTGTCACAGTAGTGGAAAGTTAGACCTGCCAGGGTCACAGGGGACTGCGAGCTGGATTCCAACAGGAATCAAAAACAGTGGTCTAGAGCTTCAGCGCAGCCTTTCCTGTATGTGGCTCAAGTTTTAACCCATTTAGTTCCTACCACAACCCTATAAAGTAGGTTCTGGGTTTGTCTCCCCCATTTTACAGCGGGAGCTGCTTTGGTCACTTGTTTCCTGGTCCCATCCCCAGCCCAGGGCAGGATGATTGTCAGGGGAGGGAGACCCTCCCTGGGCTCTCAGGAGAAATCAGTAGGCAGCTAAAACCCCCAGGGGTGTTCTCAAGATCACTGGAGAAAGTAAACTTTCTTTTTATTAAAAACCAAACCAAAACAAAACAAAACTGAATGACAAATCCGGTCAAAAACTGGAGGTTAGAAGGAGGCAGATTCCAAGTTTATAATAAGCAGAACAAGGGGGTTGGTCTCTGGAACTTGGAGGCTAAGAAACATGCTTTAAAACATCTGCAGCCTGGAGATGGCACCCCCTGCAATTCCTGACACTCATGTAAACATTTTAGCACTAATTCTGTGTGCAAAGGGCACAGGGCTTTTCAACATCAGTTGAGGGCCTCTCTGAACAAAAGGAAAGCTGCACCTGTCTGGCTATACCCCATGCTGGATCTGGCACCTGTCCTGTCAAGGCTGGGGCTGGCCACATCCCTCTGCCTAGGGAACTAGGTGTTGGAATTCAACTTCGGCATGTCTGTCCTGTCACCCTTTGCAGGTGACACCTAATTCCAAAAACACCTCTGGCCTGTCCCTGGGGCTCCCTGAAGAACCACTTCCTGTCTGCTTCCCGGTGAGCTTGCCAAAGGTCATTAGAGGTGACTGCAATTAACTATGGGGTTCCTTCCTGATAAACCCATGGAAAGATGAAGGTGTCCCTCTGCATACGAGGCGTGCATATCAAGGTTTTACTTTCATACCAGGACATAGTTGAAAAATTAAGTCGAACCATCATAAGTGGTGGTCTTTTGCACAAAATCTACACTTAAGTGGGTGGGAGCAAAGTAGGGGCTGGCAGAGACTCAGGACATGCACCCTGCTGAAGGCCAGACCTGTGCCCTAGTTGGGTAATAACCTGGTGTGAATAGGAAAGTGGTGTGTAATAGCTTTACATTTCTCCTCTCCTCCCCTCCCCTCCCCTTCCCCCTCCTCTTCTTCCCTCCCCTCCCCTCTTCTCTCCCCCCTCCCTTCCAAAGAGCCCTGTTTGTTAGACCCGACTGGCCTGGGCTTTAGACCGCCTCTCGGGACCTGTGTTCTTTGTGATCAAGGATGTGCTTGAAGCCTGTCTGGGACTCCCCAGCTGGGCACCTCCCCCCTCCCCCCCACTCCTCCAGATGACACTCCTTTTGTTTGTTGATGGGAAGAATCAGGTGCAGGGTAGCGGCTGGGAATGAAAGAATTTCAGCAGAGGCAGAGTTGATAACAGAAAAAGTAAATGTGTTGAAATATGCTGCTGGGGGGGAGGGGCAGGGAGGTAACAAAAGTCATCTGCGCTGAAGGACCCTAGGCTCTTTCTATGCTCCCAGAGTCAGTGCTAGGCCAGGATATTTTAGGCTCTCCTGCCCCCTGGTCTAGATTACCCGCTGAATGGCTGTTCCCATGGCGGCCCCATCTACTCCCTCATCCACCCAGGTCTCCCAAGCATGACTGCTGGGTCAGGGGTGGGACTGCTTTCAGTCTTGCCCTGATAGCACAACATCCTTCGCATTCCTTTCTTCAGTCAGCCTGAGCCTTCCTGTGCCCCCCCTGAAACACACCAGGCAACCTGGGTGGGTTCCTAGAGCACAAGTGAGTCATAGAACCTGGATGAGGCAACCAAGTCACACACTAGTGACCTGGGGTGGAGAAGCCCACCCTGAGTTGCCCTGACTGAGCACCCTTTTGGGCAGTTGGCTTGCAGGGAGGAGATATCCTCTCAGCACAGGTGATACAAACCTGGCATGTGAGATCAGCTTCACTGGTGAGAGCTCCAGGGAACTGAGTGTCCACTCAAGCAGGAATCAAGCTCTGCTGAGTTGAGACCCAAGGGCCCCTCTTCCTAAGGAGTCAAGCACTGAGGCCTTGTGTGAGGCCAGAGACCTAGGCCTACCTTGAAGGTGCAGTGGGCTGCTTTGCTCATCATGCAGAGTGCTGTGGCTATGTGGCTATGTGAAAGAGAGGGCAAAGTGACTCTGGGCCCCAGTTAACTGGAAGCCTTGAAATGAACTGAATGAAATAGAGTGGGAAAAAAAACACATGGGACTGCCTGAGCCTTTATTTAAAACACTGAGGTTGTCAAGAGTAGCTCCACCGAGAAAAAAGAAACTCCCTCTGCTCTGTGTTCAGATACCCTACCCTATTTAGTACAGATAGTAACGAGGCTGGAATGATTGTGTCTGCAGGCTAGGAAATGCCCATAACTTGTCCCAGGCCACCACCCCACTGACGAGAATGTGAGCTGTACCTCAGGCCCAAATTGGATGTGGGTCTTGCGCTCAGCTCCCCATCTAGTTTATGAGCGGCTATCCCTCCAGGAAGCAAGTCAGTGTCTGTGTCCCTACACCTGGTTCTTGTTTCTTCTCCTAAAGTTATTTAGCTAAACTGGGGTGGTAATCACAGCCTAGAGAGTTTTATTTCTACACCCTTCCCAGCTCCTCCCCAGCCCCTGACTCACTATTGATAGGATCTGCATCTCAGATTTCAAAATTGTTACCAGTGCCAGTGAAGGTGGCTGTCCTCACATTCAGTGCGCACACGCGCGCGCGCGCGCACACACACACACACACACACACACTTATTCCCTGGACCTGAAAAAACATGGCTTTACATTCTTACTTTCATTTTTAAGTCGACCCATGGGGAATCTTCTCCTGTAGACACAGCCTTGGGGGTGGGGGCTGCTGGCAAGGCCCAGGAGGAGAGGATGCTAGGACAAGTTGTCTTCCAGGAGGAGACGTGCAGGTGAGGCACTGACAGGTTTTCTGCAGGTGGCCCTGCTACAACTCAGAGGGCCAGAGGGGGACTGGGCTAAGGCCGCTGCCCCTGGAAGAAATGCTATGTTTGCCACCAAGGTGCTCTCTCTCTCATGGAGGTGCTCAGGGCTGCATTTTCCTCCGCAGAGGGCTCTAAGCACCCTAAAGAGCAGTGTCAAGGTCAGAAAGGAGGTTCTTGGAGTCACAAAGAAAGTGTCTCCCCATCTGAGGGCTGACCTTGCTTCCTAGAGTCTGGGGAAGAAAAGCACCCCATGGAGGGCAAGGGCAGATGGGGTGCAGGAAGAGAAACTCCCTGAGCCTGGAGTGTCTGCACGTTCAGGGTCAAGTTATTCTCCCTTTAAGAGGAAGGGCATTCTACCCCAGGCCTGGGTGTGGGTGGCCCCCCAAAACACTGTCAAGTGAAATAGGCAGGCTCCAAAGGACAGAGAGAAGATCCCACTGACAGGAGGTACTGGACCTTTAGATTCTTAGAGACAGAAAGTGAGTCCCTGAGGCCAGGGTGGGAGTTGGGGGGGGCAGGTGTTTGATGGGACAGTTTTGATTGGGGGTGATAGAAGCTCTTGGAGGCAGAGGATGGCAGCTGCATACCACAAGAATAGACCGCTGAATCCTACACTTGAAAATGGTTCAAATGGTCAATTTTGGGCTGGGCATGGTGGTGCATGCCTGTAGGTGGCAGCCTAGGAAGTCATGTTCCAGTCCTGCCGGGGGCACGTAGTGAGACCTAGTCCCAAAAAAGTAGCTGGTCATGGTGTTACGGGTTGAAATCCTCCAAACTCACGAGAGCAATGAGACCACGAGAGATGCAAAAGCAACAAGCCTTTATTGCAGGTCGACCTGGGTCCTACCTGAGATTCTACCAACGCACTGGCAGCCTCTTGGAGGAAGGACACCCGTCTCAATTTCTTCGGGGTTTATATACTGTTTACAGTGACATGGTATTTTTCCACAGTTAACCTGTTTAGACATATCTATAGCATGTTTTGACATAGTTAAGACTCTTTGATAACAGGAAACCATCTGGAGCCACTGTGGTGTCAGCATTATCTGAAACGGCAAGGTTAAGGGTTAACTTTGTTTATGCAATGCTCCAGCTCTGCTTTTCTTCAGTGGTTTTCTTCAGTGGTGGCGTGTGCCTGTAATCCCAGCTACCTGGGAAGCTGAGGCTGGGGATTGCTTGAGTCCGTGGTACCCCGGGCAACGAGAGCCTGCGGTTCCACGGGCAAAAATAGCGAGACCTAGTCTCAAAAAAAAAAAAAAAAAAAAAAAAAGTTAACTTTGGCTTATATTTTACCACAAAAAGAAATTAAATCCAATAGCCTGTCAATCTAACTTCCGGTATGCTGTAAACACAGAAGGTAGAAAAAGAAGTGGAATGAGGATAGGAATCACAATCCGGTGAATGCACAATGTGGGGATAGAAACTGACCTGAATTTCAAAAGTTCAATGGAGGTGTGTTGGGGGAGGGTAGTCGAGGTGGGTTCTCATTAAGAGACAACCAAACACGATGACCCTATGTCCAAAAAAAAAAAAAAAAAAAAAAAAAAAAAAAAAAAAAAAAAAAAAAAAAAAAAAAAAAAAAAAAAAAAAAAAAAAAAAAAAAAAAAAAAAAAAAGCCCACCGAAAAACGACTCCACAACGAACAAGAGAAAACAACTGGGAAAACCTGAGAACGCAGTTTTAATGCAGGGTGACCTGACACAGCAAAATTCTTTCGACTTCTGTGTTGAAAACATTCATACTGAAAAACTAGGCAGTTCACTCTGTGAGAACCTGGGCGAGACCCTAGCTCCCCCGGCCTGTCACCCACCGACAGCAGGGGGATAAGAACGCCTCCCTCCCTCTCCACCCGATTAGGTGTCAACCGCCCGGCCCAGTCAGCACCCGGAGGCGGGAGTGCCACCGCCACCCAGATTACCACCAAGATCGATTGACCTTCCCCAACGCGGGAATCTGGCTTGAGAGGCGTGGCCTTGGGGAATCCGGGCCCCGACCCTACCCCTGGCGCCAGAACCGCGAACTCCAGCCCACCCGCCGGAGCGCGGAAGGCGGAAGCGGGGCGGGGCCTGCGGTTGCCCCGGGCGTGGGAGCGCCGATGTCCGGAAGCTGGGGGCGGGGCCTCCTTCGGTCTGCAGGGAAGTAGCTGTCAAAAAGCGCGCGCAGGGAACCGGAAGACCCAGGGATCCCCCTCCTACACCTACCGTGGCGGCGGGTGACTGGGCGCCTGGTCAGTCCCGAAGGCGATGGGAGGATACTGAGCCTGAAACTCGGGCGGGCGGCCAACCGGCAGGCATGCAGATTTTTGCGCTGCTTCCTCTTTATAGAGAGAATTCGGGGCAGAACGGCACGCGCCCAGATAAAGAAGGAGGGAGGAAGGGGAGTGGGATATGGCGCTTTCCCTCCTGCCTTGTGGCGCTGCTGGTCTTCCCGAGCTTTTTACAAGGGACTTGCATTATTTTGGTAGTAAGAAAAAAGATAAACTAAAAATGAAGCCAAACTTTCTGACTAGTTCCCAAGGTTATAGTTTGTGATTCCTGCACCAACAGTTCGACGCGGCATTTCGGGGATTGATTTCAACAAAGATGAATGGGAATCAGCATTAGGGGATACCAGGAATCACCGGACATACTGTTAGCGGTGGTACGACTGGCCAGTCGTAACATCACGATTTATTTTTCTGGAGCAGCTGCTAAAGGTGAAATTGGACGTGTTTGGGGGCCGCTTGTAACACAAACGGTTAGACCAAGTTTAGTTGTTGCTTTGTCCACACTGGATGTGCCTCAGTGATCTATCTGCTAGCTTGAGAACACTTCAGAATT
>PVHY01014608.1:9107-38187 GCA_004024945.1 Uropsilus gracilis | reverse complement strand
GGTCATGTTGCCCGGGGTACCACAGACTCAAGCAATCCTCATCTTCAGCTTCCCTGGTAGCTGGGATTACAGGCACACGCCACCACACCCAGCTGTTTTTTGAAACTAGGTTTCGCTGCGTGCCCCTGGCGGGACTTGAACCACGATCCCTGGCCCCAGCCGTGGCTTCCTAGGCTGCTACTTACAGGCATGAGCTACCATGCTTGGCCCTTGCTCCTGGCCTTTTGCTTGTTTTTCCTCTAACCCATATATTAGTGGACCCATCTGTTTTCTGTCTTTTCTTTCTGATTTGTTTCTTCTAGGTACATCCATGCTATCATAAATTCATCAAATTTGTCATTTTTAATTGATGAATAATATTCCATTGTGTATATACACCACATCTTTTTCATCTATTCATCTGTCTTGGGACATTTGTGTTATGTCCATGTCCTTGCAATTATAAATAGTGCCGCAATAAACATCCGAGCACAGGTGTCCCTTTGTACAAGCACTGAGGTCTCCTTTGGGTAGATTCCCAGAAGAGCGATTGCTAGGTCAAATGGTAGTTCCCTTTGCATTAATTTGAGGGCCCTCCACACAGCTTTGCATAGAGGATGGACCAGTTTACATTCCCACCAGCAGTGTAAGAGTGTTTCTTTCTCTCCGCATCCACGCCAGCACTTGTTGCCCCCCCACTTTTTTTTGATGTGGGCCATTCTTACTCCTGTAAGGTGGTATCTCATCGTTGTTTTGATTTGTATTTCCCGGAGATTACTAATGATGTTGAGCATTGTTTCATGTGCCTGTTGGCCATTTGTATTTCCTATGTGGAGAAGTGTCTTTTTAGTTCTTCTCTGGAAGGAAAAGGCTTTCCTGGAACTCTCAGGTCTACCACTGTGGGTTGGTGACCTCAAGCAAGTTTTCTTGCATCCCCTGGTCACAGTTTACTCCCCTGCAGTGACTGCACTCAGATCAAAAGAGAAAACTGCAAGAATCACTTAGGACAGAAGAAGTAGTCCTGGAGAATCGCATGTTACTGCTGTGATTGGTGTGTGGCTGTCAAGCTCAAGTTTCCAGGTCAGGGGAGGCCATGGAGGAAGGTGGCTGGTAGAACTGGGTTCTGATGGTGAATCAGAGTGACCCAGTGAATGGGGTGTTGGACTTTTGTCTGTGAAGCACAGGCCACCGGCAGGCCATGGACACTTCTCCCTGTTGTATTTTTTGAACATATTTTATTTACATGCTAAACACTGCTCTCTATTCCTCCCCGACATCCAATCTGTAATATGTTAACAGAAAAAAGGCAGAGGTTAACATACCATAGGACAGCTCTCAGCTACGCATGCCAAACTCCTGAGACCAACTTGAACGTAGAAGGTGGTTGTAGCCTACCCCAGACTTTTCTAGTAATTTCTGTTCTTCAGTTATTTATGACAGTAAATGTAACCAGTCACCACCTTGAAAAGTCACACATGGAACAGAGTGAACTCATACGGGCAGGATTGCATCTGAGTGGTGCAAGAGGTGGACTGTAGCAGCTACTCTCACAGCCCTGCCAGTCTGCCATTAGTACCCACTGTTCTCGTGCATCCAGATGGCCTCCTTCGATGGGCACCTGTGACTATCCTCCCATGGGCTACCCCTGGCACCTCAGGACAGGCAGGAAGTACTGGGAGTTTATACTCTCAGGGGAAGGTCTTCATTGGCAAAGGACAGGTAGGGGGCTTCCTCTTCTCCAGCAGGTGTGGAGGTGTGGGGCTGTAGAGCATGTTCTCCATGGTCTCTTAGAGGGCATTGTGAGATTGAGCCTGATAGGGTAACCTGCGACCTATTTATTCTTGTGTCTTGTATTGACTTGCTTCCTGTCTCACTTCACCATTCTCCTAGTGGTGCTTCTAGGGATCACTTCCCCAGCAAACTACCTACATGTCAATCCTTCTGCCAAGGTCAGCTTTTGAGAAACCTCAGTAAGACAGGAAGAGGTGTAGAAACACTTAGGAGCATCTACTGTGGGCTAGAAATTGTGCCAGGCTGCTCTCTTTATCTCTTCCTGTGAGACTGACTTTCTTCTTCCTATTTTAACGTGTGAGGAAACTAAGACTAAGCAACCTACCAAGGGCCCAGAACCCCACCTTATGTGGGAGAGTCAGGACTTGTTTCTGATGGTGGGTCAGTTCCAGTTTCCAAAGCACAGGGCAGAATGCGCTGGGGCAGGCTTTGGACTAGGAGTCAGGCACCCTGCACACAAGTGTTAGGTGCAGTAGCTATTTGGACAAGCTGCTTTTCCTCCTTGGGCCTCAGTTTCTCTGTGTGCAATACAAATACATCATTGGAACATCTCTGAAAGCCTCATATCTCTCAAAATCTCCAAGGAGAATCCATTGGTGATGGTCTCCTGGTCCCCCTTTCACCTTTACCTTCCACAGCACAGCTAGGTCTCAAGTGTAACTTCTAAATAGGATTTTTAGGCTTTTGGGGAGGGCTTACTTCTCAACTGGTCTCTTCCTGAGGTTTACTGACAGATGCTTTAGGGTTAGATGGATGGTCTCCCTGTGTTAAGACAAAGCATAATTCTCCAAATGTCATCTGACTCTTTAGGAAAAGCAAATGTCTTGTCTGTTCTGAAATGTCATGGAAGGAAGCCATCGGGATTCATTGATGAAACTGTAATCTTTCTCTATGTATTTCCCAAAAATGCCACATAACTCTTTCTACCGGACAGTATAGATTTAATGAAGAGAATGAACAGGTAAGATGGAGAATGGCTGCAGATTAATGATTGCTAAAATGATGGTGGTTGGTGATGGATGGGGAGTTGGCATGTATATGTTAAGGCCTCTACGCACCAGGCACTGTGCTAGATATGACGTGCGCATGATGAGTGCATCGACTCATTTCTGCAATGAGGAGCTTTGGGGTCAGTGAGGTTGGCAGTGAGGGCCAGGTCACAGAGCCAGTTGGTGGCAGAGCTGGAGGCTAGATGCAAGTCCAGTGGTGATGAGTGGAGGTTGGAGCCTGAGGGTGACTTGCATTTGAATCTTTGACCAACTGATTTGTTGTCATGTGATTCTTGGCAGGTCTTGGCCTCTTTGACTGTCAATTTATTCAACTTAAAAGTGAAGAGGCACCGGAAATGGGATTCTGAGGATGGAGCTGTTGACCTTGTTTTAGGGTGTATGGAAAGTGCCCGATGTATATGAGATGCTAGACTTCCTTGAATCAGAGTCCCACTCCAGAGTCTCACCATAGTTCACCTTTTCACCCACTTCCTTGCCTCTCCAAAAATTAATCCTTGTGGCCTGCTACTTCCCTGCTACTATTTTCTCATGTGGAAGCAAGTCCTTGTTGGCCAGCTTTCTGCTTCTTTGGTAGTGGCAGTTACAGTTCAGAGCTTTTCACACTGGTTATGGTTTTTCTTTATGCCATTTTCCAGCTCTTAGTCTTCTGGATATCTTTGTTCTGTTTAAAGTTTTTTTTTATTTGATTGCATATGTGTTTATTTTTAGCATCACTGTCTACCCCGAGGTTCTCCTACCACCTTGTCACCTGTGAATCATCATCTTAATATCTTGTGCCCATCCCTCCCCCAATTTTACACCCCCTTACTCTATGCTTAGTTCTGCTGACAGTTTGTTGGTGTTAAGTTTCACTTGTCCTTTTTTGTTTGTTTGTTTGTTTGCTTTCCCTATAGCCCACATATAAGTGAGACTGTTTGACATTTTTCTTTTCCATTCTGGCTTATTTCCGCTAGCATGGTTTCTTCTAGCTCCACCCATGTTATCACAAATGCATCAAATTTGTCTTTTATGATTGCTGAATAGTATTCCATTGTGTGCATATACTACAACTTTCTGATCCATTTGTCTGTTTTGAGCATTTGGGTTGTTTCCATATTCTGGCTATTGTAAATAATGCTGCAATAAACATCCGAGGATGGGTGTCCTTTTGAATTAGTGTTTTGGTGTCCTTTGGGTAGATTCCCAGAAGTGAAATTGCTAGATTGAATGGTATTTCCATTTTCAGTAGTTTAAGGGTCTTCCACACAGCTTTCCAAAATGGCTGACTTTGTCATATTCTTGAATGACCGTGAATGTCTGCTTGTTTTGGAGGTTGCAGATCTTGTAACTTCACTCCAACCCGAGTTGCCCAACCCCACTGCTCCTAGAATGCAGGGCCAAGGACGATGTTTTTCAGGATACATTAGACAAATGCTTTCTAAAAGGTTGCAGCAATTTAAGTTTCCACTAAGAAAGAATAAGAGCACAGCTTAGGGAAAATATTGCTTTGAGATATAGATATGTATATATATATTCTATCATAAAGAGATGTAATTAAAATAGATACTCCCCTTTATCAGTTTATAGGCCATTTTCATTTCTTCTTTTGTGAATTGACTACTTAAAATTTGACTCAGAGTTAGATGCTTATCTTTCTGTTGTTTATTTGTAGGCACTTTCAACATGTCTCAATATATTATTGATGTTCGTCCTTTATCAATTTTGTCAATATGACACTTTAATATGACACTTCACATGGAGAAGCTTTAAATTTTACATCACCAGATTTGTTAATGGCTCTTGGATTTCTTGTAACAGTTTTAATAAAAAAGATCTACGTTTCCTCTAGTACATGGTATTTCTCTCATATTTAGTGTTTTTACTATTCTTTGTTTTAATTTTAGATTTTTAATCCTCTGAAACTTTATTTTTATGCATGGCATGCAATAGGAATCTATGTCTTTCCATTTGTCCATCCATCCATCCATCCATCCATCCATCCATCCATCCATCCATCCATCCATCCATCCATCCATCCATCCATCCATCCATCCCCAAATTTTCTGACATTTCCTCAGAACCCTTTGTAAATGGTATAATTTCCCATTGATTTGAAAAGCCACTTTCTACTTACTAACTTACCATATGTAATACATTTTCTTTGTATTCTTTTGCTGAACTATTCTATACCTACTTTTCTGTTGGTGCTATAAATCCTTCTTACCCCAAAAAAGTGAAGGGCCAAGGAGAGTCTGTGAATTTTTTTAATGTATATAAATGGGCTGAGAAGCATATGATTATAATAACAGATAGACTTTGTTGTTATATACAATTTGCCCTGTAAATCCTCCATACCAAACTGAATTATTTTATAGTGATATAGACTTCAGCATTTGGAGCACACTCTTACATTCCCTTCATGCGCCTCTTTTACATATATCTTTACTATTTTTGTATGCTTGTTTTCAAGTGATTTTAGTGATCAATCTGTTAAATAACCATCAGGACTGATGGAAAGAGCACTGTATTAATGAATTAATTTGGAGAAGAGTAAGGAAATAGACAGTGTGTAGCTTCACATCCAAGAATATCATTTCTCATTTTAGGTCTTTTGAAAATGCCTTTGAGTACATTTTCACACAAAGTGCTTGTATTTTTCTTGTTTCATGTATTTTTAGATGTGATATAATTGCTGTGAATATTTTGAATGTGATTCTGCTTCCATTATATTTTACAACTGATTTCTGTTTCTGTAAAGTTCAGCCATCACATTTAGAGCTATCCATCCCTGTGAAGGCAGGAGGGAGAGCCACCTTGTGAAGATCCTGGGGGGATGGGTGGGCTGGGTGGAGAGCAGTTCTGCTGAGAGAGTTGAGGTGATTTTCTGCTCTTCACCTCCATTTGGGGACTGTCTCTTTGACAAGGTGAATTGCAACCTCAGGACGAATGATTTTGCTTGCACCTTGCTTGCCACTAATTCGGCACTTCAGCTCACTCAGCAATCTTCCAGAATCTCCAGACACCTGTGAGATTTGTACCAAAACACTCTTTTTCCTAAGTTTTCTTCCTCTCATTTGCCTAGACATGGAGTACTCACTATTCATGGCATTACTGGTAGGCAGAATTAGCAGCATCTGTATGCACCTCACAACTCAGCATTTAATATGTGCTATGTCGTCTCTCTTATTTATTACAAGACCTTTTTGATAGTTCCAATAACATTAGATATTCTCAGGTTCTAGGATAGAGAATTCACCAGCTAATAACATCCCCTAGGGAAGTTGGTGGAAAACTGGAAAGACTGAAGTGGGGCAAGACCCTCGGAGGTTAAGTAAAGCTGTGTGGTCAGTGTTTTTCATGCCTATCCATTCGCCATCCCTGGCTTTGGGGTGGGTTCAGCACCCAGCGGGATTGAAGTCACGTAAAGAGCCTTCACAATTAATATGGGAAACTGTCTAACAAGTTGTACAATTTGCTTTAATGGGATGTCTGATGAGTGACACATGGTTGTTTGTCGACTAAAAATATCTTGAAGACCTTTGAGCAAACCAAGGGAGACCTCTCTCGCGTCGCATCTCACAAACAGCTGCGCCCTACCCCGGGTACACATAATTGCTGAAACTGATCGGGGAGGGCTGGAAGTGTTGATGCTGTCGTGTTAATTTGCTCCATAAATCAACACGTGAACTTGACAGCCCTTTAAAATCTTTATCATCATGCATTTATCCTTTCTATTCTGAAGGAGCCTTATCTGATTTGGATCCAAAGCAACTCCTGTTTATTAAGCAAATATCTACTGTGCACTGACAGGTTCTAAAGATACAGGGGCCAGAACCTGTTTTTGAGTTGTTCACTGTATAATGAGGAGTTGGACATGTAAGAACAAAAAAATAAATGATGGTGTATGTGATGAAAGCACTGATACCATATTGATGGAGTGCTGCCACGAAGTCATTCACTCATTCATTTGGCTAAGACTAAGATCTGCTAACAGAGTGTGTGCACTCCGCACATAGCAGAAACAGTACCTACCTGAGGGAGATCAGTCTAGGAGTGCAAAACAGAAACAGATTATAAAGAAATACTAGGTATGGCAATCTTTAGGGAGTAGATGGAGCAGACCAGGGGGGAGAGTCTCTGTCTCATGTGGCAAAGTTGTGAGTCATCACAACTGTGATCTGTGAAATGGTGCTGAGAGAGAGAAAGAGAGTGTGTGTGTGTCTGTGTGTGTGTGTGTCTGTGTGTGTGTGTGTGTTCAGAAAGAACAGATTAAGACCAGGAGATAGTGAGGCATGGCTGAGCTCAGTGACGAGGGGCTGTGGTGACAGGGAGTGCCAGAGAAGCAGGTGCAAGTCAGATCATGAGTAGTCTCGATTGCCCAGTCAAGCAACCTAATGTTATCCCACAGCCATTCACAATCAAGGCCCAACTTTGCATTTTCTCTCCTTCCTTGCTTTAGAAATGTCACCCCCCAATTTTTTCAATGCCATAAAACACGATGCAAAGTCTTAGGCTTGAGAATGTCATGCACATGAGATAATAAACTTTGAATTACGTTTGATTGCTTGTTTGTGAGATTTTTCAGCTTCTCTGTTTTCCTTTTGTCATATTTTAGTGTAGGCAGCAGCTACTGTTGAGGATAAAGTGGCTAAGGGAAGTTCTTCTAGCCACTGGGACCTGAATGGATTATGCTGCTTAACCAAAGGAGTTGTCTTGGAGGGTTTGAGGAGGTGGATCAGTTGCCTTCACTTGAGGATCTTTCCATTAAATTTGCTACTTTGAGAAGGAGGTGAATAGAGTCCCTCAAAGATTTCTTTCCAGAATTTATGAGAGTGGAGAAGGAATTTATGAAAGAAGGAATCAGGATTTACCATTGATGACAGTTCTATTTTACAATAGCTTCTCGAAGTAGATGAGTTATCAACCATCTTATAGGGGAGAACATTGAGGTTTGGTTTGGTTAAGCCAGACTCTAGACTCTTGATGCTTAAAGGGTGATCCACGCTCAGCAACATTAGCATCATGTGGAGACTAGTTGTAAATGCAGTTGCTTGCACCCATCTTAGACCTAGAGAATCAGTCTGCATGCTAACAAGACTCTTTTTACCCTACCATATGACTCTATGCTGAGTTAAGTGTGAGAAACATTGATTTCCTGAAACTAGGTCACTCTGATTTCTCTGATTTTTTTTCTCTTTCAAGATCTCATGTTGCCTATATTTTTGGCCACTGGATTTATTCCTAGATGTCATGAACAGTCCTGGCCATTATAACTGATAATCATTAAAGCCTCCAGGGGTGTGGATTTCTAGTTATGGCACAAGTTCTGTATTTAATATGCTGGTCCATGCTTTGTGATTAACTGAATGGAAAATAGTACATGGGGCTCCCAAACTTGAAAGTCTTCATGGGAAATAGAATGGAAAGGTCTTCATTCTCATGTGTTTTCAAGGGCTCTCTATTAAAGGAAATTCTGGTTTTTAAAAAACCCACTCTTATTGGGCAACATTTGCTTGCTAGCAAGGCGATATATCTTCTTCAACTACTAGTTGTGTTTATGGCTCATTCCACAAGTGTTTGTTGTCTGCGCTATGTCCTGGAAGCACCATGAGTAATACATGGTCACTGTCTTTAAGTTCTTGTCTGGATGAGGAGACAAATAAGACACTAATTACCACCCATTAAATATGTGGTAATTATAATCCTGTGACACAAACTCTTCTGCTGGCACCGATTTCAAACATTTTGTTCTTGTGCCTGTCTCAGTATTTTGGCTGAAGCGTGCTACCTCTCTCTTGAGTTATAATCCAGCTATCAACAAAGTACATGGGGTCAGGGGAGTGGTACAGAAGAAAGGGTAGCTGTGTTGACAGTTCATGGAGATGATAACATTCATTCTTCTGAAGATACTTACGGAACCTAATAAACACCAGGTCTAGAACTAAGGGGATCAGGCATGGGGAACTAGGGATTAGGAATAAACAGGAGATCCTTGGTTTCTGTTCTTTGTAAGGGAAGATAAACATGTAATTGCATGATAAATCAACTCTTTCAATTGTGACAATGTTTGGGTATTGGAGGATTCATCAGAGTAGTGATGGGAGGCGGTGACCTAGACTGAAGAGTTAAGAAATGCTTCTCAAATTACTGAAAATGTGTACCTTTGGATCTATACCATCCATTTCCCCACCCCCTTTTAATTTTAAATTCCACATCTAAATAATACTATCTGGTGTCTGTCTTTCTCTGCCTAATTTCAGAATAAGCATATTATTAGCATGATACCCTCCACATTCATCGATGTGGTCATAAATGCCAGAATTTCCTTTTTCGCAACTGAATAATATTCTATTCAATGTATAGCCCACATACCTTTATCCATTCATCTCTATGTTATGGGTGTGATCTTTCAATTATAAGAATAAATTCTGAGGGTCTAATGTCTAATGTACAGGATAATTAATAATACAGTGTTGTACACTTGGAGGTTGCCAACAATAGAAATTAAGCTTCTCACAAATGCAAACAGAAAATTAGTTATGTGAACTCTGTGAGGGGATGGGTATGCTAGTAATCTTAAGCATGGTAATCATTCCACAAAGTATATCAAATCGTCACATCATACACTTTCAATAAATAGATTGTCGATTACTCCTCACTTCAGTGAAAAAAGAAAGGCCTCACGAGCTGACACTGGATGGAGGAACACTGGTGGAAAGAGCATTCCAGGGAGCACACAGTGCATTCCAGAAGCTCCATGTGGCTAGAACCTGGGCACTCTTGGAAGTCAGATGTCATCCTCGCTCAGGGTTTGTTTATGTGCTGCGTCTGACAGCCCGTGGTCAAGAGAGAAGTGATGAAGTAGGAGGCCTGGAGTAAGAGATCACTTACCAGTCATTTAACCATGAAGATTGGCCTCAGTCTCTGCCTAGTGAGGATTGCTGACCCCTTGCTGCTCTCTGAGACATTGTGGATGTGAGGCCAGGACCTCTGATATGGACAGTATTAAAATGTAGGCATTGATGCCATTAACAGTGTCTGAAAAACACTGAGGTAAAAGAGGCCTAGAGCGGAAAGGAAGGTGCTTTTCCTTTGTTGCAAATTCCGGGTGTGGACCCAGAAGAGAGAATGTATCACCTAGAGGGTGTGTAAAGGGAGCTTGGGGCCTTTGGCTTTTAGGAGAAAGAAAAAAAAATGAAAAAAGAAAGGAGCAGAGATTAGAGACAGACTTTTGGGCAGAGGAGAGTCGAGAATGGCAGATGGCTAAAGAGTAGCTTGAGTGACCAGGCTGGGCAGAAGCCCCCTGGAAGAGTGAGCTGGTGGTGGCAAGAAGCCATGGTGATCGGTAGAAGAGTGGCTGGCTGGTGTGGAGAGTGTGGCGCTGCACCAAGGTGGCATAGTGAGGTACCTGGAGATGGCTAGGGATTTGGGAAGCTGATTTGGGACCAGCATTTTGTTGAAGCAGTTTGAAGGGCCTTGGAGAAGCCAAGCAGCTCGGAATGCTGGAGAGAGAAGAAGCAGAAAGAAGATGCTGGAGAAAGACTGGACTTTGCAGTGCCTGCCTTAGGTTTGGGGGGGCAAAGGGCACCATCATGGACATGTGTCTTTGGGACCTTTGGGACTGAAAATGGTGACTGGGGTAAGGTAACTGGCCACTTGTGGTTCTAAGGACTTTTTGTCTTCCCTGTTAATATTTCCTTGAAATAAACCCTGCTGCATTTTGAGTGGCAGCTGCTATGCACACGTGGTAACGAACCTGAGGGAACCTGGTTGGCAGAAGCTGAGTTTTGAATGTGGCTTGTTGGTTGGTAGCTTCTGTCTCCTTTTGACCTGATACCGGAGGGGAAAACATTGAGGGCAGTGCAAACGCTATTGTTACGGAGCTCCCCTACCTCCGGGCTACATCTGCGGGGTGAAGTGAGGTAAACTGGATGTGCTTCCAGCTTCCATGTTGATGGGGAGTGGTTAATTAGAAGAACTTAAGTTTTACTTCTTAAGCGCACAATAGCGTTAGGGGAAATGACTGACCGTCCCCAGCTGCATGTAAACAGGCAACCGGAAGCGGCAGACAAAGAGCTGATTAGGACGGGGTGGTGGGGGCTGTTAGCTTGGGGCTGCCAGATGCCTTAGCAAGTGAGAAAAAAAGTGAAACTGGCAATTTTCCTGGAAAGAAGCGGCTTTACGCTCAGAAGTCCGGTGGCCAGTATGACAGGGATGGCCCTTGGATGTGGCCTGGGTCAGGGCTGGGGGTGGGGTGTCTCAGTGGTAGAGCCAGACAATCTCCAGCATGTTGGGGACTTAGGGGCACAGCTCCGTCCAGGTCAGGGAGGTGGAAGCCAGTTGTGGGCAGCAAATGAATCCAAGTTGCATGTTGAGGACTAACAGCTGAAGTGTGTGATGTTCACTGCTCCTTCCCCATTTGCTGAAGTCCTAGCATCTGCCTCATGCTTCAGAATGTGACCTTATTTGGAAGTAGTGTCTTGACAGAGGCATTCAAGTTAAAATGAGGTCACTAGAATGGGTCTTCATGCTATGGTTTGTGTCTCTATAAAAAGGGGAACTTTGGACCCAGGGAGACGGGGTTGGGGGTGGGGGGCGGGTAAGTGGTATGAGGACACCAGGGTGAGGACAGCCATCCACAGGGCTGACGTGTCCCTGCCGGCTGGGTGTCCCTGCGGGCTAGGCCATCACTGGCAGACACCTGAAGCTGGAGGAGGCCAGGGAGGAGCGTCTCCTAGAAGTGTCAGAGAAGGCATGGGACTCTGAGCCCTTTTACTGAGATTTCAGGCCTCCAGAACTAGGAACCAATGCATTTCTGTCCTTGAAGCCACCCAGTTTGGGGTAGTTTATTCCAGCAGCCCTAGGATCTCATTCAGGGCACTTCCAGCGAGGAGCACTTAACTTCTCAGATTTCTTCAATAAGACACAGACACAATGTGTTTGCTATAGCTATGGAGGAATGTGGGCCAAGCCGACTAGGCAGGCTGGGAGGCAAGTCTGGGTAGAGGGGCTGGGAGGCAGGTGAGACCCCTCCCCTCCCCAACCACCAAGGACTCTTTCAGCTCCTCTCTGGCCTCCCTCTGGTGTTCTCTTCCTGGCATTCTCCCCCAGGGTAATGCTGCCCTTTTATCCTTTCCTCCTCTGCCCAGGCGAGCTCACCCACGCACGTGCACACCCACTGGGCCGGGTATGTACAGTCACAGGGAGGGTGGACTACCATGGGTGCTGGTCATAGAGGCTAATGGTGGAAGGGCATGAAGGCCCAGATAACTCACTTATGCTACAAGAGTCCTGCTGGTTTACTCAGACACCTGAGGTGTAGCGATCGTGTGCTCCCTTGTCCATCTGTCCCAGCCCTGGGAAAATGGATTGTCTGAGGGGGGAGTAAAAGTGGACATTGCCACTCACCGAGCTCTAAGTGGAGGATTCCAGCATCGCCCTCCTGGGATGCTGTGGACGCTGAGGTGATACCAGGAAGCGCCGGGCACTGGTCACCCAGAGAAGTGCTGAAGAACCCATAACGGATTATCATAAATAGAATCTCATCCAATAGCTCGTCTCTTCATCTCCGGGCATTTGATACCATGAGGGTCACAGATTGTGGGGTAGATGTGCCTTAGCACAGGGTTTCGTTTCCATAACAGAAGCCTGAGGGGATGGAGAACGCCAGAGCTTGGTACTGCCCTCTCCACTCCTCTCGCCGACCTCGGGCCTGGGAGATGTTCCTCATGTTGGGCTTGTCCTCTCTGTAAACTCTGGATCTCTTTCTCCTCATTCTCTTGCTCCTTCTCCCATAGAAACGTCCTTCATCACGGTTCATCTGAAAAGGATGCCTGTGGGGAAAAAAATCTAGATGTGAATATCATCTCCTGGAATTTTATCATTTAAAAAGAGTTTAGAACTTCAAGAAAATGCTGATGCATGGGCTGGATGTAGGGAATACTTTTAAGGTCTGGATTTGGGAGAATGTAGACTGAAAGCTTGCTTGCCCACCCCCACTCATATCTTGAAACCTAATCCCCAATCTGATGGTACTGGGAAATGAAGGGAATTGGAGAAACCTTCCCTTCTGCTATGTAAGGTCACAGTGAGAAGATGGTCATCTATGAGACAGGGAGTAGAGCCCCACCAGACACCCCATGTGCTGGTTCTTTGGGCTTAGACTCCCCCAGCTTCCAGAGCTGTGAGAAACAGATCTCTGTGATGGGTAAGCCACCCAGTCTATGGTTTCCAGCCTACCAACCCAAATAGACAGAGACAGGTCTCCTGTCTAGTAAATGAAGCCCAGAGAAGACAGTATGTCGGCAGCATCATACTTTATGTTCGATTACTTGCCACTGTTGTTGCTCCCAGGCCAAACCGCTAGCTTGGCATAGTTTTTGTCTTATTTATAGGCTGGAAGGTCATCTGAATTAACCAGAGCAACTTGGCTGACTTACTCACTATTCTCTGAACTTGGCTTATATCATCCCACTCCCCTGGCGCTAGTCCCTATGCCTCCTCTTTCTCCTAGTGTTACTATTTTAACTGCAACTAGGCCAACCCGAAACCAGGTCCATGACTGGAAAACGGGAAATGTTTCTTCAGTTGTTTGCTCAAACCAGCACTAAGAGAATCCCTCCCACAGCTGACTCTCACTTTGGGCTAATCTTGCCAGGCTCTTGGACTTTTCACCTGTTGCTCCTCTATCTTGAAGGAGCAACCTTGACCTGGGCAACTCCTCCTGATCTTTCAGGATCCTGCAGATGGTTAGGGGGTCTTGGGGAGAGAGCTGCTCTAACTCAGAGACCCTGGGTAGAGTCAGGACTACTAACGATGGATGCATGAATGAGTGGTTAAATGGCTAGAAAGGCATGGAGAGATGGGTAGGTGGATGAGTGGATGAATGGATAGATGAAGGCGTGGGAGAGTTGCAGCATCTCTACCTCCATTTCATTGGGGATGGGCTTTACCTGCAAGTTTTTGTTGCCGCTTAAAGCTCAATACCTGTGGACGTAGGCTTGTCCATAACAGTGTGAATGAGATAGATGGGCAGATGAGAGGCAAGGGGAAAGGGGGGGGGGAGGAGGGAGGAAAGGATGGAGGAGGGAGGTGGGTAGAGACTTAAGATGTGAGCAGAGAGAGTCATTAACCTTCCCTGATGCATTTCATAAATATGGCTTATTAATTCCAAAGAGGACTGACTTGGTGGATGGTGGGGGGCTTTTGAGGACAGCGTTTAGGGGGCAGCACCTCTCTGTCCTGCCAATGGGGTTCCGAGCTTGCTTCCCTGCACCTATTTCCTGCTCTGCATCCCGACTGATCCCTTCCCTGTGGTCTCCTTACACCTCCCTGCCTTGCTCTCTGGCTGCATCTGTTTTTCTGATTGCACCTGGGTGCGTGTCTGCTGTCCTTCCTGTTTTGCAGGTGCTTGCCTGGGGGTGGTCGCAGCAAAGCAGCATGGGCTCTGGCAGAGGCTACTGTTTGTGCAGAGCCAGAGCAGGCACATGAGCTCAGAGCTCGGGACTGGCCTCTGCTGGGGTGTTCTGCTAAGCCTGTACCAGCTTTCAGACAGACACTCCAGCAAAGTCTTTCTGATGCATTCTTGCTTTAGCTGCTTACGGGGAGTTGTGACTGCCGCTAGGGAGTTAGGTGAGTTTACTCTGTTGCTGGGTAGAGAGCTGGTGAACAACTGTGTTTTATAATCCACAGTTCTGAACAGAGAGCTCTGTCGACTCAGGACTCCTGCAATCCATTTTGTGGAACGCTTATCTGCCACTGTCCACAGGGCAATGGAAGTGGTGGCCTTTGCCTTACGGACTAACTGCATTTGGGAGTCACCCCCACCCTCCATGTATGAAAGGCATCCAGCAAACACCTCGGGAGAATAATCTGACTCCCAACTCTGAAGACTGCCCTTGGGACATAGGTGTTCCTTACAAACCCACCAACCTTTAGTCATGTCCTCCATTGATGGGTCTCAGTTTCCTTGTCTGTGTAATTGCTAGAATCATACTGTCGAACCGCACAGAACTGTGGGGATCAAATATGTTCCTATAAATTATGAAATGTTAAACAAATGCTAAGGTTTGATGGTCATTATTATGAACGTAGCACCAACCATCCGTCTCAGAACGGAGGAAATCTGCAAAGTGACCTGGGGAATTAATGGGACCGACGACATTTATCCTCTGACATCCATCTCTTCCTAATTGTCTGTGTCTGAGTCTCTGGCTGGGATGTAAAGAGAGGGCTGGGCAGGTAGTAGAATGGAAATTAGTTTCTGTTCTTGATTTTACTGCTTCTGGTTGAAGGGATTTGTGTGGATTGTTAAGGGGTGTTACTAGAGATGAAGCTTTTAAGTCTCTTGAGGAGAGAATTTTGCATTTTCTCTGACACGTCCCTGACGCCAGCCTCCACTGTTTTAGGCAACCAAAGAAGAGAGAAGGAATTGAAGGCCTCTCTTGTGTGCTCAACATTTCCTCCCCGTCCACCCTACTGCTACTCCTAACTTTAACCTGCCTTTGAGGTAGAGGCCCATCAAGTTTAAGAAAGTCTTATGGTGAAAAATGATGAGTTACCATATGACCTAGCAGCTGCACTTATATATATGTAAATATATTTATACATAAATATATTTACAGATATAAATATATATTTATATAAATAAATATGTATAAATATATATTTAGATAGACAGAAATATATTTGCATAAATAAAATAAAAATATTTATATAAAGACATTTATTTATACATTTATATAAATGTATTTATATAAATATATATCTATATAAATTCATTTATGTAAATATATATATTTATATATAAGTGCAACTGCTGGGTCATATATAAAAATATATAAACATAGATATTATATAAATAAATATGCATAAATATATAAATAAATATATAAAATTTATATATGATATAAACATATAATATAGATTTATATATGTAAATATATATATTTATATATTATATATATAAGTGCAGCTGCCAGGACATATGTTGACTCATCATTACCTACATATAGATGTATATATCTCTATAAATATCTATATGTACACCCAATGGAGAATACAATGTGTCCTCAAAAAGAATTGTATGTGAATATTCATAGCAGTATTACCCATAGTAGGGATAATATGCAAAAGATTCCAATGTCCATCAACTTATAATTTGATGAATAAATTGTGGTACATCCATACAGTGCAGTACTATTCAGCCATGCAAAGGAATAAAGTTTTTACACTTGCTATATCATGAATGAAGCCTGATATCACTACACTCACTAGAAGCCAGACACCAAAGGTCACAGATTGTGGGATTCCATCTATGAGAAAAGGCTAATCCGCAGAGACAGAAAGTGGAATAGTGGTTACCAGAGACAGATGGCCAGGGGAGGATGCAGTGAAGGAATGGGAAGTTGTTGCTGATGGGTATCGGTTTTCTTTTGGGAGCTGGTTATGAAAATGTTCTGGAACTAGTGATGATGGCAGAACAACTTTGTCAATGATATTCTTGAAAGGAATGAATTTTGTGGTGGGTGAGTTCTGTCTGAATTGAAGAAAGTTTTAGGTTAGATTAGCAACTGCATAAAAAAGTCTGAACCCCTTGAAATTGTAAGAGCGCTGATGTGTGGGAGACTTGCAGAGACTGAGTGGGCTGGGCCTCACGTGGGTTGGCATCCTAGCCCCACTATTAGCTAGCTGTGAACCTTGACTAAGTTACTTAGGGCCATCTGCACCTCAAGGACATGTTGGGGAAAAAGGCCGTAGGCACTGTCACAGGAATATGTGGTCCCCACTGATTTATAATTTTCACTGCAGCATAAACCTGGCCAGAGGTGGGGAGCAGTGAGATGAACCTCAATAATTTTTCTAAGGCTCTAGTCAGTTTGTCTCTGAAATGCAGTAAGTGGGAACTTGAGGGGCTTTCTAAGGAAGTACTGGCTTCAGTTCTGAAATCTTCCCATGTGTTTGGAGGTTAAGGCCTTGCTTCTTCTGCACTCTTCTCTGTCTTCTGGAACTTCCCTGCACATTGAGATGGTCAAAGTCAGTTTAATGCAGAGAAAAGAAACTGGGTCAGTTGTCTGTGCCCTATTTCTTTGGCCAGAAAACTCCCACCAATTTTTACCTGAGACAAAAATAACTTTTTTTTCCTGTCTAGAAAATAGAATATATGAGATAGTTTGGAGGGGTAGATAACAAAGTCCTAGGAAATCTATGACTCTGTCCCTCTATCTACCTATGTCTGTCTGTCTATTATATCTGCATTATTTATCTCTCTAGTATGTATGTATCCATCTAGCACTTATCTATCCATTCACCTATCATCTGTCCATCATCAGTCCATCCCTCCGCCCATCTAACCATCGATCTAATTATTCCCCCACCTGTCATTAATTTATCCTTCATCAGTCATGTATTCATTATCCATCCATCATTTATCTGTCTATCCGTCTGTTATTTAATCTGTCACCTGTCTGTCTGCCTGCCTCCCTATCCAGTTAATATCTATTTCTCTATCTCTGCATTCATTCATTCATTCATTCATTCATTCATTCATTCATTCATTCATTCATTCATTCATTCAGAGACTAGGTCTCACTATGTTGCCTGGGGTAGTCCCAATCTTGCGAACTCAAATGATCCCCAGCCTTACTTAGCCTCCCAGGTAGCTGGGATTACAGGCGCCTGCCACCATGCCTGGCTGCTTTTTTGTTACCAGGTCTTGCTCTGTTGCCCTGGATAGTCTCGAACCCATGAACTCAAGCAGTCCTTGGCCTCTTGCCTCCCAGCACTTGGATTACAGGTGCACACCACCATGCCTGGCCCTTGCTTTTATATATTTTTCCTTATTAGCTGGGCCTTTTCTGCTTACATTCATTCAGTTAATCCAGCTCCTCTACCTGCCAGTGTTTACCAGCATTATTGTTTGCCAGGCAGTGTTTGGGACGTGAAAAGGCAGTAAATAGGAAACATGTGGGAGGACGTGAGACATACAGCAGTGGAGCTCTGAAAGATGTAGCCATCTGTTACCTGCATGGAAATGGCCCTCTCCTGGCCAACGGGGGAACTGGCTGTGGACGTGTGGGCCGGGGAGAATTCACCATTTGGCCACAGCTGAATCCAGCGTCTTTTTAGATTCCACTTGCAACTCCCTGGCCACATTTTGGATTTTCTTGGTTCTCTAACAGCGGGATAGGCAGATGTGTTCCCATGATGGGCGCTGTCTGTTCCCGCAGCGGGAATCAAGCTACGTGAGTGGGTCTGTGTGGGGAGCTGACCACCTTCGGCACATGAGACATGAGTGTCCAGGCCTACATGGCCGACACTGCTCCACAGCTCCTCCCTGACCCAGCCGCCCTCTCCTGACCTCTCGTCTCCGGGCACCAGGCTGGTATCAGCTGCCTTACCTCAGCTGACCGCCCAGGCTACTGTTTCTGTCCCCACTAAGGGCATAATTAACTTATGCAAGGAACGTTTAGTCAGTCACTGCCAGTCGTGTTTGTCGGTTTGATTCTGACTGACAAACAGGCATCTCCTGCCGGGAGTGGATGTGGCCCGTGGGGGAGTCTGGGGGTGTCTCTCAACCACATCGTTTTGGACCGAGACTCTATATCTGTGCTCACTATCCCCCCACCCCCCCAACCTGTGCAGAGTCAGGATCCTTGTGCGCAGTGCATGCTCAATTGTCTGAGGTTACTCTGGGACAGATGCCCTCCCGACACTCTCGGCCATCTGCTGGCCTCGGTGACCAAGGTGATCAGCTGGATGTCTCTTGAGAAGGGCATGGCTGCAGAAGTGCTCTGGAAGGAAGGGCCTCTGCTCGGGTGGACTGCCAGGGTGGGTTTGCCCAGCATACTTCCTATGCGGGGAAGAGACGATGTGCAGTACCGCACTCAAGGGAAACAGACCTTTCGGAGGCTTCTGCTTTCTGGAAGGTTTGCCTGGCCTTCCAAGAACTCAGCATCACCTGCAGTCGTGATAGGATATTTGCCTGCTCTGCATTTTTTTTAATGCCTCCCCCCACCTTCTTTCCCTCCCCCAACTCCCCGCTCTGCATTTTGGAAGGTGTGACCAACATCCCACCACACTTGGTCTCCAAGTTGCACAAGCCCAGCTCCTTCTTGTAAATGCTGCCTTTTGACAGTAATACTCGTCAATGTCAGCAAACGCTTAATAGGAGATGGTGGTTGTTCCCAGCACTCCCTGGGCCCTGGCTGATACTTGTGTCCTGAAGCTGAGCCTCCAAGAACCAGGCTCTCCATGTTGTCTTCATTTCATCGCCCGTGATACAGGCGCTAGAATCTCTGCTTTTGTTTTCGAGGCGATGAAGACACAAACAGGGGATGCGTTTCGTTCAAGGTCATGGAGATGATGTACGACAGGCTTGGTTGGTCCCTTTTGTCAGTGGTTTCCCTTCCCGGCTGTCAGACTGTCCTGCCTCCCAGGATATATTTCGATAGACTAGCTTGGTTAGCTGTGTGCTTAGCTACGTTAATAAAAATTTCCCCTTTAAAACATAGATGAACTGCCCCAAATGGTTATTATGTTATGTTCATAATTTATTTCCATTTCTGAAGCCAGTCTGCTGAAACTTAAAATATATCAGACTGAACACTAAATGAGATTTCTACAACCTTTTTATGGAATGTAATCTGCAATATCTATTAAAACAAATAACACACTTGTCTTTTTTATTCACCAGTCCTGCACTGGGAAATTCTCCTACAGAAACAAAAGCACCAGAAAGATTAGGTGTATGATTAAGGAAGCTTTTGCTGCATTGTCTATAATGTCATAGTCCCTCCACAAAGGCTGGAGGGAATGACTGGAAGGATAAGTTGTGGTTTGTTCACGCAACAGAATGTCACACAGCTATTACCTGGAGTGAGGTTAAGAGACAGAAATATGTGCCTAGGAAACTCTTACTTGAAAAGACAGGAGACACCACTCAATAGTCTCCCTCTGGCCTTATTTCACTTAGCCTCATCCCTTCCAGCTCTGCCCATGGTGATACAAAAGGTAAGAGTATATCCTTTTTGCTTGCTGAATAGTATTCCATGGTGTATACATACACCACATCTACTCTAGACTGTAGATCGGACAGAGGGTCAAACAGAAACAAAATTTAAAAGCAATCTTTGAAAGCTGATCATATATCTGAGGTATCAGGAGGGGAGAGGGAAGTTGAGCGTGGAGGTGGGGGCAGGTGGGAGAGTACAATAGATTGTGGTGGAGGACTATGGGTGTGTGTGGTGGGAGAGCTGTGGTGATCAAACATGAGGAGAAATCCTATATTGTCAAAATATTAACAAGGATATAAGACAATGCTACTTCATTAAAAAAAACACCCTCAAATAAAAAGTCAGTAGAAAAGTGCTGCGACTCCCTCCCTACATATGTGTGAATTTGACTACATGAGTTTAGAAGGAGGGGAGGGATGTGGAAGGACATATCCCAGGCTATTAATTTCATGACAGGGTAGGGAAGATACAGGACACTTCTGTCACCCCAGGAAAACTTTGTGTCTCTTCTCTTCAACCCCTTTATCAGAAGTGACCCTGGTTTTTCTTTTACCATAGGTTAGCTTTTCCTGTTCTCAAGCTTCATATTTGTGGGATCCTATAGTGTGATACTCTATTGTGGGTAACCGCTTTTGCTCAACATGATGGTTTTGAGATTCATCCACATATGAGTGTCTATTATTTTCTTTGGCTCCACATATCAGCGGTTTATTCTTTTGTGTTGCTGAGTACTCCATTGTGTGAGCACACTCTAGTTTGTTTAGCCACTTTCTTGTCCTGCTGATGGAAATTTGGGTTTTTTGGAGTTCTTATAAATAAGCTGTTAGGAACACTCTTGTACTCTTGTACAAGTTCTCTCTCTCTCTCTCTCTCTCTCTGAATAAAGGTTTTATTTTATTTTATTTTTTTTAAAATTTATTTATCTATATTTCACATCATTTCAATCCCTGGGGGTCACCCACCACCTCCCCCTCCCACCCACTCCAGTTGGTCTTAATTTCTCTTGGATAAATACCTAGAGAGGGACTTGCTTGGTCACAGAATAGGTATATGCTTAAGTGTCTGATAAACTGACAACTTTTCAAGCTTGTTGTAGCATTTTGTGCCTTCATTAACAATATATAAATTCAGATCACCCCGTATCCTAGTTGACAGTTTGATATTATTCCTTGCCTATCAACCAAGACTGCTTATTGCATGTATTTCATTATAGTTTCCACTTGCATTTTTCTTAGAATCAATAATGTAGCACTTTTTCCTGTTGTTATTTAATTTTTATTTATTTTTCCCTGTTGTTATTTAAATGTAGACTGTATGATTCCAGTCACAACTGTAACCTTACATCAATACCACACTTTCTTGATTACTGTTGCTTTATAGAACATTTGAAATCTGTTAACAGAAATCCTTCAGTTTTGCCACCCTTTGCAGACCTTTTCATTCTGAGTCTTTTGAGTTTCTGTATAAAATTTAGAGTTGATTCCCTAGTTTCTCTGAAAAGCCTGCTGTGTGAATTGCATTCATGCATCCGTGCTGATCACAAAGAATATAATGTGAGCTACAAATGTAATTTAAAAATTTACTCTAATCACATTAAAAGAAGTGGAAAGAAACAAAGTGGAAAGAAGAGGAAAGAAGTGGAAAGAAATCAATCTTAAAGATAAATTTTATTTAGTCCCATATATCTAAATTATTGTTACTTCAGTAGATTGTCAGTGTTAAAGATTTTTAGGGAGTCTTTTTTTGGGGGCTATTATCTTTGAAATATAGTGTATATTTTAGTAAAAGATCAAAGATTTACACACTCTGAAGAGAAACCAGATTATCGGTATGTATTTTACACTTTGCAGCACATCTCAGATCAAACTGACCACCTTTTAAGTACGCAAGCCTCTGGTGGCTACTGTATTGGGCAATGCAGCTTATCTTTCTGCTCAATTTGGGAAGAGATGCCATCTTTACATCATAGTTTTGCACTTTAGGAACCTGAAAAGTCTCTCCATTTATTCAGATTTTCCTAAACATCTCTCATCAAAGTTTTGGTTACGGTGTCTTGCCTGTAGTTAAACTTAGCCCTTAGTATTTCATCTTTAAAACGGTACTTTTCAAGTTGCAATTTCTAACTGTTGCTCGAATAGGGAAATCCAGCCGATGACTGGGATACCAAGTCTGCATTCTGCTGCCTTGATAAATGCTGTATTATTTCAGTAGCCTCCTTATGATCATTTCCTACATAAATGAGTATGTTACCTGCTAATAAAAAGTTTTCCTTTTTCCCTTTTTACCCACACGTCTTTTAATACTTTCTCCTGCTCTGGTACACTGGTTAGAACAGACAGTAAAATGTTGATGTGGTGGAAGGAGCATTTGTCATTTTTTCCATCTTACAGATTATTTAGTCCCCATCGCATTTACTGAATTTTCTTAGCAGGTTGAGAAATACTTAGCAGACTATTCTAAGTCAGCCCAGTATTTTTATCATTAATAAGTGTTGAATTTTGTCAAATACTTTCTCTGCAGCTACTGAGATACTTTTCCTGTTTCTCCTTAATATGCTAAATGACACTGATTTTTTTTTTTTTTAAATCGATCTCTCCTTTTCTTCTGGCCTTCTGTCACATAGAATCTGGAGGCTTTGTTCATTTTGAAATATTAATATAGTTTATTTTTTGAATAATTTTTTATTGTTAATTTATTTATATATATGTCACATCTTTGTATTCCCCGGGGTTCACCCACCCCCTCCCCTCCCCGACCTCTCCCAACCACTCCTTCCACCCCCTAGTTGTGTACTTTAGTTTTGTTGTTGGCTTGTTTTGGCTTTTCCTCCTGGCCTTTTGTTTGTTTTCCCTATGTTCAATGTATTAGTGAAACCATTTGGTTTCTGTCTTTTTCTTTCTGACTTGTTTTTGCTAATATGGTTTCTATTAGGTTCATCCATATTATCATAAATTCATCAAACTTGTCATTTTAAATGGATGAGTAATATTCCATTGTGTATATATACCACATCTTTTTCATCCAGTCATCTGTTTTGGGACATTTGGGTTGTTTCCATGTCCTTGCAATTATAAATAGTGCTGCAGTAAACATCCGAGCACAGGTGTCTCTTTGTATCGACAGTAAGGTCTCCTTTGGGTAGATTCCCAGAAAAGTGATTTCTGAGTCAAGTTGTTTTGAATAATTTTAAATTTAAAGAGCAATACATGTGAAGTACAGAGAGTGCTCACATCCCCCATCACTTCAAACTGGACCATAACAGAAATGTCCCTGCCTGTTTCTGCTCTAGTTAACATCTTTGCATTAGGCTGGAGCCTTTGTTGCAATGATGAACCGACACTGATGGGTCAGTATCATCTGAAGTCCACAGTTTACATTAGGCTTCACGTTGCTCTTTGTGTTACGCATTCTGTGGGTTCTGACACATGTGCAATACCCATGCTCACCATGATGATGTCACTCAGAATGGTTTCACCATCCTAAACGGCACTTCACCAGCCGTTCCTCTCTTCCCTCAAGCCCTGGCAAGCACTCATCTTTTTTACTGTCTCCATAGTTTTGCCAGTTTCTTGTAGTCATCCAGCACAGGACATTTTCAGATTGACTTCTTTCACTTGCAGGATACACTTTTAAGGCTCCTGCCTGTCTTTTTCTGGCACAATAGCTCATTTATCTTTAGCACCAAGGACTAGTTTACTGTGTAGATATAACATGATTTGTTTATCCAGTCTCCTATTGAAAGTCATCTTTTTTTCTCCAGGTTTTGAGGATTATGAGCAAAGTTGTTATAAATATTTAATTGCAGGCTATTGTTGGATATAACTTATTTTGGGTCAATGCCAGTGAGTATTATTGGCGGATTACACTGTTTATTTTGTAAGAAATGGCCAAACTCTTTTCCCAACTGACTCTGCCATCTTGTATTTACACCAACAGTAGTCATCAGTGTTCCTTTTGCTTCAGAACCTTGCCTGCATTTGGAGGTATTTTGGATTTGGGCCATTCTAATGCATAAATCTGTAGATATGCACATGTCCCCACCCTCATGTTGATTCTGCTTACGATTTTCTGACTTCACGATGGTATGAAGGCACCTTGAATTCAGTAGACACTGTCTCTTGATAGCCTGTTGTGATCGATCCTAGTCAACATTTTCAATTTATGAGGAGCTTATTGGGGCACAACTGCATCCTGTATTTTAGTATCTCATTGTTAATTATCAACTCCCCAGTTATCATGTTGAACTTCTCAGATTTATCATCTGTGTATCTTTTTTGGTGATTTATCTTGTCAGAATTTTTGTCCATTTTAATGTTGGGTTGTTTTCTTATTGTTGAGTTTTAAGACTCCTTTGTATTTTTCACACAGAAGTTCTTTACTGGGTATGTTTTCCAGTGATTTTCACCCAGTATTTGTTTTTTTGTTCTGTTCTGTTTTGTTTTACTCTCTTAACGATGTCTTTTAAAGAACAAAAGTTTAAAAAATATGAAGTTCAAGTTAGCATTTTTTTTCCTGTCACAGGCTGTGTATTTAGGGTGCTATCTAAAAAGTTACTACCAAATCCAAGGACACCTAGATTTTCTCCTATGTTTCTAGACATTTTAGAGTTCTACGGTTTTTGGTTTTGAATTAGTTTTTGTGAAAGACATAAGGTCTGTGTCTAGATTACTTTTTTTTTGGCATGTATATATCCATGTTTTGTGTAGCAACATTTATTGAAAACCTGTTCTTTCTCCATTGAATCACCTTTGCTCCTTTATCAACAATTAGTTCATTATATTCGTATCTGCTTGAAAAAGTCTTTGTGCAAATAGGTTCTATTACTTTGTGTTGAAGTTGGTTGGTCTTTTCTGCTGTAGTATCCACTTGACTTTCATGTCAAGTTTTCAAGATTTTAGTTCAGGACTTTCTTTTTGGGTTCTTTTGATTTCCTTCAGTTGGCATTTTTTTTTTTTATAGTTTCCACATCTCTACTAAAATTCTGCACCCATTGCCTTGTTATGTTTTCCTTTAAATCTTTGGACATTCTTATGAGAGCAGATTTAAAAACACTCATCTGTGAAATTTTACCATCTCTATTATTTCTGTTCTGATTTTTTGACTGATTTTTCTCATTATTATGGTTCACACATTACTTCTTCAAATGATCAGTCACTTTTGATCAGATACTGGAGATTATTGGGTTTTTGACATTTAAAATTTTCCTGTAAGGAGTATAGATTTTTTTCCAGTAGATAATTTATATGAAAAACAACAACAAAAACTCTTGATCCTCTTAGACTTTAAAAAAAAAGTGTCCTTGGGCTGATTTTAAAATAGTCCCCTCAGAATGGCAAAATGTGTGCTTTTTGGGGTCTCCGTTGAATGCCAGGGCATCAGGGTTGCAACTTCACTCTGGCTGCTTAGCACGCAGTCTCCAGTACTGGGTGGTCTCTGCTCACCTTGCAACTACTCAGAAACGGATGCCAGTCCTACCCCCTGCGATCTGGCCCCTGGCAGGCACAGCTTAGTATATAATCAAGGACACAAGAGGACCTTTATGTATTTTCCTGCAGTATCTTACTCCATAAATCCCAACTGTCCCAGCAGAGCTCAAGTCTTTGTTTTCTCAGTTCATAGACATGACTGGGGGCTGTTTCTCCACCTTCCTGTATAGTCTGGACACAAGTTTAGACAGAAATCCAGGACCCCCTGGAGCTTCAGTTCCCCTCCGTCTGGGATCACTGCCCTTGCTGCCTGTTACCTGGTGTCTGAACGCAGTCGTGTCTTAAGTTTCCTGCAGCTTTCCCCTTGCTTACAGCAAGAGGGCTGGTCTGACACCAGCTCCTTGTTAGAGCTGGCAGGAGAACTCTAATGACATTTTGAAGAGCAACTTAATAAACTGCTTTTTTCCAAGAGAAATACATTTCAGAATGTTGCCTCGCCAAAAGCACACGGCGCGGGTCACTGAGTGGGGTGAGGTGAGCGGAGCTGAACTTTTTGATTTGCAGAGTGCTGAGGAAGAATGACTTCTTGCTGCTCTCCTTGGGCTCCTTGATAGCAGTCATGGGAATTTAGAGGGTGGTATTTGAGTGAAGGAACCCTGTTGCATCTGGCTCCATCCTCCTGGCCTGAGCTGGGTCTTCAGGAGCCTGCAGGAAATGTGGGACAAATAAAGAGCGCTGTGAAATGTAGAACCAGGTAGAGAGATGGCGCTTCAGATAAGAGGAACACCTCCAATCTCTCTAGCCCCCTCTGGCACACTAGAGGGTGGGCAACAGCACGTCTCTCACTGTAACACAGCTTCCTAACCTCTTTGGAATGTCCCAAGAGACATATGACATATCAGTGATGGCTGTTGCCCCCAAAGGTAAATTCTCCTGTTATCATGCATCCCGGTATCCTCCCTGATGTCACGGTTCGCTTTGCTACTTCCTCAGTCCATCATTGTAACATTTCCTTGCTGGGGTATATAAGGGGCTTCACAACTTCATTAAAGTTGAACCTGGACATGCTTTCCAGGATCTCTGTTCTGTGGACTAGTCTCACAGATTGCTATCAGTCTTTCCTGTCTCATTTTCTTCTTCATTCCACACACATCTCCTAACAGAGTATGTTATCTCTTTGATTACCGCACACGCATCTCCATCAGGGGGCCCTGGGCAGGTAGATGGTGGCTGTGGCTGTCGAGGATTTAGACAACTGGTCCCAGGACCCCAGTCATCCCAGGCAATCATTCTTGACCCAAGACATGGCTGAGGGAGGGGGAAAAAAAAGGCCAGAAGATCAAGCCTGATACATGAGCCAGCAATTGGACTTCAAGGTAATGCTGAGAATGGGCTGATACTTGACATGTTTCTGCTAGCTCCAGGCTTCCACAGATATGGGTCCAGAAGAGGCACATGTGGCAGACTTTCTCCTTAGGAATTCCGCTTGGGCACTGGACACTAAATATATTGAAATCGAGTTCCTCCAGCTCTAGTATAGGAAGTCATTTTTTCAGCAACATTTCCTGGGTCAGAATGTGAAAATACCAGAGACTTCTCTTCTGGAATGCCCCACCCTTTTGACTGCCAACTTTACCCTGGGAGATGTCTCTGTCTTAGTAGGTGAACTGTGGAGAACTGGCTTGCTGGTGTCAGGAATGGCTTGACCCTGGTTCTGTGACACAGGGCTGTCAGTGGGGGTGTTGGGATTGCATCGTGGAGCTTGAGTAATCTCTCCTGTCTCCCTAGTGTCTGGATCCTCTGGTGGGTACTTCTTACGAGCTGCAGGCTGATTTTCTTTCTTTTTTAAAATTTTAAATAATTTATATATACAATATATAAATTACTTAATATATATATTTCAAATCTTTGTATTCCCTGGGGTTCATCCACTACCTCTCCTTCCTGACTGCTCCCACTCATCCCACCCCCCACCTCCAAGTTGTGTACTTTAGTTTGGTTGTTAGCTTGTTTAGATTTTTCCTCCTGGCCTTTTGCTTGTTTTTCTTATGTCCCATATATTAGTGAAACAATTTGGTTTCTGCCTTTTTCTTTCTGACTTGTTCCTGCTAATGTTTTCTTTTAGGTTCATCCATGTTATCACAAATTCATCACATTTGTCATTTTTAATTGATGAGTAATATTCCACTGTGTATATACACCACATCTTTTTCATCTCTTCATCTGTTATGGGACATTTGAGTTGTTTCTCTGTCCTTGCAATTATAAATAGTGCTGCAATAAACATCTGAGCACAGGTGTACCTGTGTATAAGCATTGCATTGAGGTCTCCTTTGGGTAGATTCCCAGAAGAGCGATTGCTGGGTCAAATGGTAGTTCCATTTTCATTAGTTTGAGGGTCCTCCCCACAGCTTTCCATAGTGGCTGGAGCAGTTTACATCCCCACCAGTAAAATAAGAGTGTTCTTTTCTCTCCGCATCCTTGCCAGCACTTGTTGTATAGGCAGATTTCCTTTCACCAGGAAGCTCCTTGATAACTGTGATTACTTTGCTTCTCTCTCGGACACAGTTCTGAAGCTTTTGGGAAATTGTATTTCTGAAGCAAAAAGCAGCAGAAGGAGGCCTTCTTGTTGATAGTTGGTGGTGGGGTGGGGGTTCTTCACATGCCATTGTTAAGAATCCAAGGGGTTAAAGTAGAAACCACTCCTGGGCCCACATGCCTGGTTTAGCCATGCTGCTGGGGTTTGGGGAGTGTAAGGAGTTTAAGGGAGGGCCCCTGCTGCCTGCCAGGGGAGTGGGGAGCGGCTGGGGGCGCCCCCCAGTCACTGTACCGTGAGGTGTCTGGGGAAGGCAGCGGAAGCCCCGCCCACAGCCTGGTTCAGTCATGCTGCTGGTCACTGAGCACCCCTCCCCACACCCGCCGGGCTGGCAGGGGGGTGGGGGGGTAGTGGGTGGCAGGGGTCATTCCCTTTGGTCTTCTCCAAATCCAGTCAACCCTTGCCAGAAGCAACTAAATCAGCGATTCAATGGCAGTTGCATACGAATTCAGAGATGAAAAACAAAGTATTCCGGAATAATGGACATATCAGATCCATGGGACACAGGACTCTAAGACTGATTATAGACACGAACTACCTCAGAAATGCAACCACTGAGATTCACAATGATGGGAATGGAATTTCCCGTTCAGAGATGCCTTCAGCATGATCAAAGGACCCTCCCACTTCAGGGGGTGAGGAAAGCCACAGAGACAAGCACTGGCCCTGATAGGGTGTGCCCCCCCCCCCACCATCTCCTGTTTAAGATTGCAGGTTTCAAGGACAGGTAATGTTAAAATGGGAGAATGACCTTAGCTGGAATTTCCCTTCAGGGGGATGCAGGGGGAAGAAAGAAGTGTAACAGATTTCCTGGAAGGAGGGAAATCAGGGTATATAAAGGGTGTGCAAACAAAGAGAAGGATTCGATTCGATTCTAGGCGATTGGATTGGGATTCCAAAATGGAGAGGAGATGGGAATCGGCCATCTTGTAAAGATGTGAGCCATGTGAGCTTGGCCATGTGGCCACCGAGGGCCTGCAACCCTCGGCTGGCCCAGGCTGGCAGCATGTGTGCTGAAAGCAGTTAAGGAATTTGCAGCTTAGAACTCCGTGTTGGAGTCTGCTTTGCTGAGTTTGATTTGTGTCTGAAAGAGGCTGTGCAAAAGTTAGGCCTGAGAAGAAAGTGAACTTTGCTGGTTTGGCACCATGGAGTTCCTGCTACCTGAAGGTGACAAGGAGAAGACAGCGTGGAAGACAACGAGGAGCATTCAAAGGAACATGTCTTCAAGCGTCTGGAGGTGGACTCTGTCTGGACATTGGTGAGATGATCAGGACTGAGAGACTGAGG